>RJWJ010001159.1:92241-147064 GCA_004363605.1 Indri indri
AAAACTCCTTGCCAAGACACGTAACCTCTGAAAGCCTTAGTCTGCTTACTTACAAATTGGCAAAATTCCAGTAACCCACAAGATCTTTGTGTACAATCTTAGAGCCTGTGCAGCACTAATTCTAAAAACACAAGCTGTTATTGCTATTATCATCACTATGCCCTTCATCAGTCTCGAGTTTGGAGACGCTACAAGAAATGGGATTTAAAAGAAAAATTAACAGGAACCTAAAGCAAATAAAAACAAGAATCAAGTCACACCCTTGGCCCAGAGGAGCTCAGGCTGTCCCAGAAGTGCCCTGCATGCTTTCAGCAACTTGAGGCTCCCAGATGCTGTGGGTGGGCTGGGACCACAGTGGCATGGACACACACCCCTGCAGGCGTCCGGCACCAGGAGACCTTAGCTTCCTTCTATGACTCCACTGTGACCGTGTGACTGCCAGGCAGGCTCTTTGTGTTCTGGTCCCAGCCCTCCCGCTCCATCAAGGGAGGGTGTGCATCTGGATTATGATGGCTGCGCATGTGGATGATGATGGCTAAGACTATTCTCAGCACTAAGAGTCTTCACTCGAAACACTCCAACGTGACTCCATCTACTGTGAGATAAAACCCAAATCCTCTGGGCCAGAAAATACAACACCCTCCCCAATCTGGCCACAACCAACCCCTCCCAACTCTTCCCCCTCTCCTCCCCTATTTGAGCCAAACTGGCCAATTTGTTTCCCCCCAAACAAGATTTGTACCCCTCGGCCAACCTCTTCTGGAAACATCAGAGGCCATTCTTCAGGGTGTCTCTTTCTACTGAACTGAGCCCTAGGCAACCTCCACGTTCTCACTCAAATTCTGCCCTGTGTAGCAGGCACTGCCCTGCCCTGCTGGAGCTGAAATAATTAGATTACAATAAAAGTTAAATGATTGAGCAAATAACCACTGAAGCAGTTACAGAACTGAGACAACTGTGGACAGATGGGGAAGGACGACAGCAGGCAAGGCAGAGCACAGGTGGGGCAGGGACGCCTGGGGAGAGAACTGGGGAGAGGACGCGCCAGGGGAGAGTCCCAGGCCCTGGGAAAGCCCCACGTGGACAGAGCTTACAACATTCATTCAGCTGCACACTTAAGACTTGTATTGTTTTCTGTATTTGTAGGGCAAATACAAATTAAAACTGTAAAACTAGATTCTCCTAGCTGGAAATAAGGGAAGAGACTCCTTTTCAATGTATATAAATCTTTTAAACAGCCAAAATAGCCTCCAGCCTGTCTCACAACTCAGGGAATTTTGAACACCTAGAAACCATCTTTGAAATGTAGTCAAGGAAGACAACGCCCCATTTCCCAGTGTCAGGGAGGAGATGGGCCTATAACTTGTCATCTGACTCCAAATTGCTAAAACCCACCTAAAACAATGGGTTGTGCTGTGGTCAGAAAGTCTGTGTCCCTCCCAAATTCATGTGCTGAATCCTAACCCCAAGGTGATGGTATTGGGAAGTGGGGGTCTTTGGGAGGTGATCAGGTCATGGGGCAGAGATGGGATCAGTTACAAAAGAGACCTGAGAGCCTCCCTCACTCCTACCCCTTCCGCCATGTGAGGACACAGCGAGAAGGTACCAGCAAGCAGGCCCTCATGAGATACTGAATCTCCCAGTGCCTTGATTTTAGACTTCTCCACCTCAGAACAATGAGAAGTAAATTTCTGTTTACAAGCCACCCAGTATTTTGTTACAGCAGCCCAAGTGGATTAAGACAGGTGGCATCCCCAAAGCTCTCTGAAAGGGTAAGATTTCTTTCTGTCTTTGCGATCATTCCCTTCTGGTTTAATGCTTATTCAATAAGAAAATTATTTTCTTTTTCCTTTACCTTCAGGGAGATTTTGCAGGTTAGAAGGATATTTGGTTTTTAATATTTCGCCAACATATTTTATAAATCAACAAAGATATCAAAATATGCTTTTGATAATTAACTGTGGGTTAACCCAAAGGGAAGGGAGAAAAAACAATTCCTAGACTATTTTATTTTTGTTATAAGAAAACTCAAAAAAGGTTCCCATCTTGCGGGGTGATATATCACCTTTTTAAAAGTGTACAGAGTAAATGTAACTTTTTACTTTTAGTCTAGGTCTGAACAATAAATACCAAGTTACAAAATGTATAAAAAGTCATTTTCATATACTATATTTTGTAAGTATACAAAATATTAGGAAACTTTGTATAGTAACATTGACAAACATAGGAAGCACTACACCTTATGGTCAAGAGGTCAAGAAAGCAAAATTTTGGCAGTCAGAGAAACCATCTTCACCCCAGTTCCAACACTTCCTAAATGTGTGATCTTGGGAAAGTCACTTATCCTCATTAATCGTGGAGCCCTATGACACGTCGAATGTCAGGTACTGTGTAAAGCAGCACTTTGTGGGCATTATTAACTAAAATTGTTGCGAGGATTCAAAAAGATGGATACTATTACCATCTCCATCTCCAAGCAATAGTGACTTGTCCAAGGATGGGAAGCTAATGAGGGTGGGGACAGGAATTGACTCTGGCCAGCTGGACTCCCTGGAAAGGTCCCTTTTTGTTGTTGGTGGTGCTTTTTAAAAATGTTTTACTTCTCTTTGTTTTCCTAAAGTTTTCTGTATACCAAGAACGCAAAGGCAAATAAATGGAAAGGCCTCTAATATCACTAAATCCACTAAGAAACATTTAATTCTAAAACAGGTCATTTTTCCCTGCTTCCGATTGCCTCCCTGAGTTTCCTCCCCTACAAAATGGGTATAAATGCTCAGAATTGCTCTAGGAACCAAATGAGACTATAACGTGTGCTTCCTACAATGCCTGCCTGGCAGGTAGTGATTACTCGGGAACCTTAAGTTGCCACTTGAGGGATGAAAAAAACCTGCAAAAGGCTTATCCTTTCCAAAATAAATGGTCCTGAAATGTGAAAATTCGAATCCAGGAGACTCACCAAGCATGGCCAAGGTGTGCATGATCATATACAGTTGGTCCACAGCTGTACCTAGGAACAAAGTTAAAATCCAAGTGAAACGTTATTTGCAAGAAAGAGCATTCAACTGTTAACAATGATCATATAATCACTATTTTTTTTTTTAAGTAACTTCTTGTGGGGGATGCCCTGCCGAGGTACTATACCTAAACCGCTCCATTCGCACCCGAACCTGTGCCAGCAGTGCACACACCCCAGCGTCGGGGACCACTCTCCGCGAGCCCAGCAGCGCCGGACACCTGAGCCCCGCGCCGCTCTACGCCGCCCGCGCCCGCGCACACGTACCAGGAGGCGGCCCCGGCGCACGGCACGATCAGGGGTTCCTTCCTCCCGGTGAGGCTGTTGTACACCTGCACGCCCGTGTCCTGGCCCGCGGGCCGCAGCCAGGCCTGCCAGCGCCCCTTACTCGCCCCCCGGCCCGAGTGCCTGAGCCGCCCTGTTCTCCCGAGGCCCAGCGCGGCCCGGAGCAGCTGGGCGCCCAAGCCGGGCTCGCGCGTCCGCAGCATGACCGCGGCCGACGCCGGCGACAGCAACAGGGCGGGGCCACGCAGGAGCAGCCCCTGCTCCCGGGCCCCGCCCACGCCCGCCAGGCCCCGCCCACTCCCGGAAGAGGCCGTCAGCAACTGGCGCCGCAATGGCCGTCGGTCGCGCCCTCCCCTGCGCGGGTGGGGACAGGGGCCCGAAGGCCTGGGGGCAGGGCGGGCGCCCGAAAGCCGCAGGAAGAGGCGGGTCGCGCGCTACCTTCTTGCTGGGGCGGGCGAGCTGGGCGTCCGGACGGCGGTTGGGGGAGTGTTCACCGCGCCAGCGCCCGCCGCCAGGACCTCGCCGGCCCGCGAAGCACGTCTGCACCCCAGGGCACGGATTGCACCTCGCTACACACAGCACGTGTGCACCCCAACACTCTGTCCTGGAATCTCGGGATTCAACGACCAAAGCTAGGAACCTCCCGATTCATCAAGTACGTGTAGTTGCAAATGTCTGCTTGGGATTCATTTTAAGGTTAAAAGTTCTATCATCCCGTATCTTGAGAACCCATTCAAATTTTCTCGACCAACATGCCCCGATTGGGATCTTGCAATATTGTGTCTACGCCTCGCCCCCCACCAAAAAAAAAAAAAAAACCCTTTGCTTTTGCAGTATTCAAAACAGCACAGAGTTTCCTCCGTTCTTTCAGTTTGCTTCGATGTCCCATTGAAAAGCAAATGATTAAGTAGAGACAAACAAGTTTGTTCCTAGAGTACTTAATGTTTTCTGAATATCCTGGAGTCCAGTGCTACAATTCTGTCTCAAGCTATACCGTAGTCTAATGAACCTGTTCTAATGTGTAAGGCTAAAATGTTAGAACCTGTTGTTCAGAATTAGGAGACCCTATACTGTACGTCAGTGCTAACCACTCATGTTCCCTAACTACTTTAAATTCTCCTGAAATATCACTTCCTCACTGCCAGTGCAGTAGTTATGTTTTTTTGTAATTGTCTCGTTTCTAGTGCAATGTGTGTTCCTCTCCCTGAGTACTCTAGATTGTAAATTCTTTTGAACTTCTCACTATATCCTGCACTAAATTCAGAAAAGGGCTTGTTGAACGTTGTTGAATTAATCCCTCATGAAATCCACCTGTTGTGCAGGTGGGAGGAAATCTGGGCAATGAAATACCTGATAGAGAAAGTTCTGACTCAGATATTAGAAGTGCCAGTAAAAATGGCAAATGAACAAAAAGCTTGGCTGCAATCTGTGAGAACCCTAGGAATGCAAGGAAAGAGCTAAAGTCGAAATTTGGAAACATATATAGTAACACTGAAGACCAAATCTACACATGAATCTGGATAGCAAGCATATTTGAATTGGCCATAGAAAATCCTGAATTTAAATTAATAATGGCATCTTCTGTCTTCAGAAAATCGGTCACGTATGTGTTCAGTCTTTCGCTGGCAGCAATTCTATGCTTTCCAGAGACTTTGGAGGATCATCAAAACAGTGACAAAAATAACCCATTATTTAATGATTTTTACAAATATTACTCCTTTTGCATATTGAATATTAAGGTAAAGTAAAATGGAATGGGAAGATTTATTTAGCATATATACCAAAAAAGAGAATGCTCTTAATTTGAAATCATCTCCCCAATCTAGGTCAGAATAAGGAAGTGTATTAAAATTAGGGACTCCAAAATATGAATGCCATTTCTTAATACTTAATGACAACAACCAAATGTAGTTGTCAGTATTCCATTCTCTTTCAAGGCAAAATTTTGTAAAGCCAAAGTAGGGTAGATTATGGTAGCATATTGTATAGGGCTTTTCAAGTTTAAGATGAATGACTTAGCATTTATTTTTAAGCACCTCAAAACATAAATAGTTTTATTGTCATGTTATCTTTTATTCTCATAGGTTTGAGCATCTCCAGCTGAACTAAAAAATATAATTTTAGAAAAAAGTTTTGACATCTATTTTTGCAATACACCACAAGAAGCAAAACTGAAACAGCCAAGATTCTTTGATGTTTCTTCAAAATTAAGCATTTTTCCTTAGTGGCATATTTAAAATGCATGATCAGAGTTAAGTATGTTTTAGCTACTGGTCTTCTAAGCTTGTTAAGAAAACTTAAGAAAACCACCAATAAAAAAATAAAATACTTTCTTACTTTTTAGTCCAAGGGGTGGATTAAAAGTTCTACGGAATGTATGCTCCTTATTCATTGTCTCCCCAGCACACAGAACGGTAGCTGGCACATGGTAAGGCACTGATTTCTCGTTGAATGAATAAGATGCCTTTTTGGTTTATGTGTATGTAAAGTTCATAAACAACAAAAGAGGAGTGAAATGATTTTTCACATATTGTGATTTTTTAAAAAAATAACCTAGGTCAAACTCCAGCTTGATTATCTTTGGATAATCAAGGGGTAAATTATTTCTAAGCTTGTTTCTTGAGTTTAAATAAACACTATTCATTCTAGAGGTAATGAATGCTAGAATTAAGAGAACCTCTTTCTTGCTATTGTACTTTTAAATTGCTTATATGCCCTCTGAGGAAAATAATTTTTCACATTCAACGTTGTACCCCCTCTGTACACTCTATTCCACATGTTTCTGTTTCCACAGACTTTTACAGTCTTGTGCAGACTAATGGCCAATAAATGTTATTGAGAGAAATGAAGCTTTACTCATTTGCTTTTAACTGGGCCAAGACAGGAAGAAGTGTGAATCTATAAGTAAAACTAACAACCATTTCTCCAGATATCAAAGCAAACGCTCTCCTGATGTAGGGGTAAGATGAAAGTGCTTAAGAGCGAAGATTAAATCCACTTCAGAGTGCAAATAGTACTCGTCATTTATCACTGCAGCAACGTTCCAATATGAACAATTCCAAATAAAAAACAGCTCGTTTGAGTCTCATTTGCTGTACTGACATCCATATCATAAAATACAAATCGCTGGAATGAACACCACTGCAGTTAATAATCTATTTACTGGAGTAATCGGAAATGTTACTGTGTTACACAGAATACTTTTTAAAATTTTCAATTGGTTTCAAATGTCATGCATTGTTTCATCGAAAACGTAACACCAGAATACGAAACCATTTAAAATGCAATTATTTTATGTCTAAGGTAGTGTATACTGTTTCGCAACAGGATAAACCCGAGAGATACAAGCTAAAAGCCGACACTGTCCAAATTAAGAGGATAAGAAAAATGGAGAACTGCGCTGGCGCCGAGCTGACAGAGACCTTGCAAGGGCTGGGGGTTGAGCTTAACTCACAGAACACAATATACAGTATCACCGACCCGACTCTCCGAGAAAGATAAAATCTCACGGGAAGGCTTAAAGACCAGGCACGGCTCTCCAACCCGGCGGAAAAAAGACGATAGAAATAGGAAGACAGAGGAGGGCTTAAAGGAGAAGCAAGCAAACCAGGGAAAGAGCAGAAGCCAGGCGTGGCCAGCGTGGCTCTCGAGGCGACCTCAGAGGGGCCATCGGCAGCCGCAGCGGGGCCGGGTCCGCGGCCGAGCTCGCGGCCGAGCTGTACCGGCGGCAGCCGGGCGAGCAGGGACAAAGGCGGGAGCGCCCCGCCTCAGCGAGGCGAGCGTAACCACGCCCCGGGGCCGTTCCTCCGCCGGAACGGGGCGGGGCCTGCGCTCAGGGCCCGTCGTCTAGGCAACGGGTGTGCTCGGCGTCGGAGCTTTTCAGAAAGCCCTAAATCCGGGAGTTTCGGGCGGGGAGAGGAGCTCTGGGGGAGGGGAGCGCGCCCTGTCGCTGGCCCTCCGGACGCCCCCTTGGTTTGGGTGGTCCTCCCAAGTGCAGGGAGCGGACTCGGAGCGCACTTCATGGCATGGGACAGGGAAGGGGCAAGAGTCTAGGGAAAGCGTCGCTTCCGAGAGCCTGCCCTCTTCCGGGGCTCGACCCTGGGGAGCAGCTTCCCTCTTGGGCTCCTTTGTCTCCAAACCGTTCCAAACTGAGTTCCGAGAGGCGACACAAAGGGAGGGAGGTGACGAGCAGCGCAGGCGCGGGAGCCGCCGAGGCTGCCGGGAGTGGTGGTCCGGCCGCGGAAGGCTGGCCCTGCTCACGCGCGGGCCTGCGGCCGCGGCTCTAAAGACGGAGGGGGGGGGTGATAAGCGCGCATGCGCCGCCACTTCCTCCCGTGCTGCCGCCCGCTCTCTCCTTCAGCCTCCGAGAGGACCTGGGTTTCTAATAGTAAGAGTCTGGGAGGAGGTACCCAGAGTCGCCCCGCCTCCTCCTCGTCTGGATTGGGCTGCCAAGGTAGCGGCGGCAGGTCCATTGGCTCCTGGGGTTGCCAGTTCTGTTCTAGGCCGTACTTATATCGCGCTGCCGGGCGGCTACAGGGGAGAGGGGTTGAGGGCGGAAAGGGTGATAGCTGGTGCACGTTGCGGTTTCAGAGGCGGCGGTTCCTGCAGCCCCCTCGGTACCGGGCTAGGTTTTCACCGAAGCAGGCCGCCACCCCTCGTTCCCTAGGGGGGCGTGTAGCGTCACCCAACAGGCTCTGCCACCAAGTGCCAAACTCCTAGTAAAGTTTGCGCCTCGCCGGCTGCCCCCGCCCCGGTGGCCCTGCTGCTGTCACCTCAGCGACCCTCGCCCCCGGCTAAAGTGACGGACGAGGCCACGCCCCCCGCGGGTCGGCCTCTGGGCCTCGCCGCCCCCCGGGCCCCGGGACGGTGAGGGGCGTGAATGCGGCGGGGGGCGGGGCCGCCGCCGGGAGGGTGGGGGGGACCGGGCGGGGCGCATGCGCGCTGCGCCGTGGGGCTGAATGTTTCCCAAGTGTTTGAAACTGGTATTTGGGTTTTCCACGTTGGACAAGTGCGGCGCGGCGGGCGGCGGAGCGCGCCCCTTCCCGTTACTTGCTCCACTGCGCTCTCCTCCACGGCCCGGCGTCCGGGTGGGCGGTGGCGGCCGCGGCGCTCGGCCCTCTCCCTCCGGTGTGTGCGCGCTCGTACGCGCGGCCCCCAGCGCCCGCCCCGCCGCCTGGGAGGGGGCCTGCGCGGCCGGCCGGGGCGTGCGCCCGGAGAGCCACCGCCACCGCGGCCCGCGCCCGCAGGCGCCGGGGTCCCCGCGGCCCCGGAGGCGGCGCGGCGGGCTCGGCAGATGTAGCCGCCGGGCCGGGGCCGGATCCGGCGGGGGGGCGCCGGGAGAGCGAGGGCTTTGCATTTTGCAGTGCTATTTTTTGAGGGGGGCGGGGGGTGGAGGAAGCGGAAAGCCGCGCCGAGTCGCCGGGGACCTCCGGGGTGAACCATGTTGAGTCCTGCCAACGGGGAGCAGGTCCACCTGGTGAACTATGTGGAGGACTACCTGGACTCCATCGAGTCTCTGCCTTTCGACTTGCAGAGAAACGTCTCGCTGATGCGGGAGATCGACGCGAAATACCAAGGTACGGCCGGGTGATGGATGGGCGGGGGCGGCCGCTTCCATCCCCGCGGGTCCGGGCGCGCCGCGGGCCGGGCCGGTCCTGCCGGGGACCGGAGGACGCGGCCAGGTCCGCAGCGGCGGCCCTCGACAGGGGCAGGAACAAAAGGTCTGGGCGCCTTTGATTCGCCAAGGTCCTTGTGTGCAAAGCCCGGGACACGGAGGAGGAAGGAGGCACGAGAGGTCTCGCTGCAAGGCTGCGCGACCAAAGCGCTCTTTGTAGTGAAGTGATGAGGCGGGTGCTGCGGGGGAGGGGGCGGCGGGTCTAAGCCGTGTCCTCTAGGAAGGGGCGCAGATTACGGCGCGAGATGGAGGGATGTGCCGGCGCTTGGGGCTGCTGGGCGCGGAGACCGGGCTGCTGGAGGGGGGCGGCTGCGGGCCAGGGGTTCCCGCGGACCTGCTGCGTCGGTCCAGAGCGCCACTGCTCCCCCGGCCCTTCGTCGCCACCCGCCACCCAGTCCTGAATCCGAGTGTTACATAAAGTATGGGGTACTCGGCTTGGGGTAGCTCGGCCGCCCCCGCCCAGCTCCCTCCGGCCCTCCCTTGGCGCTGGACGCGGAGTAGGGGCCGACAGAGAGGGGCGACGCCGCCGGGTGTAGTTTGCGGAGGACGTGGGCTTTTCTCTGTGCAGTGGGGAAGGGAAGGGGAGGAGCGGAGGCGGGGAAGGCGCCCATCTGCGCGGCACTCGGGGGGCGCGGGCAGATTGCTGGCAAGGAGAGGAACGTGGCAGGTGAGAGAACCTGTGGGTTCTTCTCTGCAGCCGCGGCCGCTCAGAGTGTCAGAGAGAGGTGGAGGGCTCGTGTCCGCCGGGAATTGTTGGCTGTTAGGGAAACTTTCCTGCGAGGTCAGACAAAGCTTTGGGGGCTGTGTTTTGAATGTGGATCGTCGCTCTGAGTTTACAAATGTTTACAGGGCTGCGCAGCAGTGAAACGGAAGAGTCGGGGGAGGGTGAAAAATCGACCGCTTGCTCCAGAACACACTAGACCCTCCGTCGGGGAAAGCGCCCCTGCGCGCTCTACCCAAGACGCAGCTTCGCAGTGATTTTTTATAGGAGTCTCATTAGCATATTGCGGAACGTCCCGCCCTGGCCTCTCTGTGATTGGTCTTGACGTTCCCGGTGGAATGTCCTTATCAGCCTGCTGTGGAGCGATTCGTCGCTGGGCCGGATGAAGGTGTGCCTTGTACACTGACTGGCATGGGTCTGTGTTTCCGCTGCCTTCTTTTTTTCTCTTTCGGAGAGGGGCGGGGTGCAGGGAGGAGGTCGAGTTGATTTGAATGTCTTCGGGTCGCCCGGCCTCAGGCCTTGGATTGGCCCTTGGTGCTGCTGGGGCGGGCCGTGCCTCGGGCCCTGCGCTGTGGTTGGCGCTCTGCCTGGCCTCCGCCCTCCGGTCCGGTGATCTTCATAGGCGGCAGCTCTCGGGGCGGGGCGTGCCGCCCGCTCGCCCCCTGCTTATTGGCGGGAGGCCCGGCCAGAGCCCCACCGAGCTCGGTCACTTCCGGTCGCGTAGCAATGGTGACTGCCGCGGGCTGGTGCTGCGGCTCGGGCCACTCGCCCGCCCTGGCAACCCACAGGATAGGCCCGCAGAGGACCCCGGGCCACCTCTCTATTGATCCGAGGGTGCAGCCGCGCGTGGCCGGGAGAGCGTGAGTGACCGTGGGCGTGTCCCGTCTCGGGGGCTTTTCTGGAAGGGGGTCCCGGGACTAAACAGGACGGCCCCGCGGGTTTGGCTTGGAGCTGTGAAAGGAAAGGGAGCGGAGACCGGGAAGATTCCGAGCGTTTGGCGATTATTTAAGAAAAAGTGTGCGGGGCGGGGTTCGCCTTCCCCGGCATTAAGAGGACGAAAAAGTTGGCCCTTATAAAATATTCTGACATCCGTGGCAGTATACCCACAAAACCTCTTTATTTCTCTTGTCGTCACTGTGGAGAGCCTAACTTGCTGCTTCAGAGTCAAAAATTCTTTCTTCAGGTTAACCTGGGATGATGTGCTTTTTTGGCTTCAGGGAAGATCGCGGTCCTGCCACCCGGTGTGCGTTTCAGCCGGTGCAGCTAGGAGAGTGTGGAGCTCACACAATCCCGTCGTGGTGACGGTTGCCACTCACCCGGTTGAACTTCGCTCTAAATGTTGAGATGTGCTACACAGTTCAAGAACATTAAGCTTTCATATGTACAAAACTACTCTGTAGCAAGTCAAACTTGGTTAACAGTCTTTTGCTTAGTACATATCAATTGTAGATTAATCCATAAGGATGGATTATAATTAGTTTAACAATTTTAAACGGTATTTGAGGTTGCTTGAATCATTTTCCAAGTATTTTATAAAAATACCCATCTCCAGGGACGTATGCTTCATGAAGAACTTCAGTGCAACCTTTATGTAAAATTCAAGTGTATTTCTGATGATTAGACAAACCAAATTAAATTTTGCTACAATCTCATTTGATCCTTCAGTTCTTTCCATACGTTGTTGTTTTCCCATGGTAAGGTTGGTGTGAAACAGGTTTATAAGAGTCAGCAGCAGTTTATCTGAAGCTGAGCTGATGGAACTGAAGCAGCGGAGTGTGGCAGAATGCCTTCCTATTTAGTAGTGGTATTATTGTTCCTTCTTGTAAATATCTGTACCTACTGGCATTTGTTGATGGAGCACTTTGCTTGGGGCATCTAAGAATATATGCCATTGTGTAGGTAACAGAATTACCTCTTGGTAATTTTGTGATTGGAGTATTTGTTTATCTTCCCACAAGTGAGGCTTCACCTGTGTGTAAGCTTGCATGTGATATAAAAGAAGCTGTATATTTACTAAATTTTAAATTAGCAATATGGTAGAATTGTTCTTTTCTATGAAATGCCAGCATTGTCTTTAGAAATTTGATTACAGATTAAACCAAATCATACCATTTTGTAACTTGTGTTCCATTTAAAAATAAATGGCACAAAACTCATATTTTAACATTTATGATAAATTGGATAAATTGATAGTAGTTGGATTAAGTTGAGCACAGCTATTTATTTTCAGAATTAATCACTCTAAGAGACTGAGACTGTGGCATTCCTCCTTTCTGGTGGCAGTTTCCCTTGTTCTCTAGAAGTATCTTCAGAGATGTCATTAGTTTGAGACTGACAACTGAAAGGAGTGACTGAGGCAAGGATCTCTATTACTGGAGGTTTATTAAGCCAGCTTTAGGCAAAGGGGGTGGAGGGCGTCAGTGGAGATGCAAGCCACAGATGTATCTGTGACTTTTTTCCAAAGAAGTTTTTAGGATGTTTAGTATCTAGACATTTTGGGTGGGGGGTGGGGGAGGTCTGTGGCCTGGGAGTTGAGTAACACAGATGGTTACAGTCTTGAGAGACTTTAGTTAGTGCCCAGGAAGTCTACATTTTAGGTAAGCTAAGGTGAATGTTTGAAGAGTAAAGGAAGAATCAATTATGTAGACACATTTGGGTAGGTGGAGGAATGATTGATGTCATCCAGTCTATGTTTTGTACCTGGGAAGATAAGCTTGTAATCAACATCAGTGTGGAATCACACAGACTTTAGTGTTAGGAGCTAGGCTCAGACTGCAGACCTAAAGTCACAATTAACATGTCCTTGTTTATGGGAGGCCAGCAAAGAGTTTCCTTATGAATGATCTGTGGGGGCAGTCCTTCCTAGATGCCTGAGGCATTTTACCTTTCAGTGAGTATCTGGCTAATGCATAATGTTCATAACAGCTATTCGTTTGGAAGGGGGTGTTTGCATGACTCAGCCGCCAGGCTTCACCTTCCCTTTGTATAAGGAGTTTGGGGGGCCCTGAGATTTTTATTTTCCTTTATAGGACTATAGCCTGGAAGAGAATACTTACTATTATATTTAGGCAAGCTTCAGTGTTGGCCTAAGTTCACAGGATTTACTCTAGCGTTGGTGTGCATCTTATACTACTTGGGGATAAGATGTAGAAATGGTGGTGGCAATGTTTTAGACATTCCCTCCCACTCTCACCCCTCCCCACACACTTCTAGGTTGGAAAGCAGTGTAGTTGCCTTGTTTTAAGAGATACAAAAGGGTTTTAGGAGAAAAATGAATTTAATGGTTACCATTTGAGAAAAATAACTCTGGAAATTTCTGTGTATTTAAATAGACTTTTGGCAAAAATATTTACTTCTCTTATTTCAATTAGGTTATTTAAAAGCTTTTATTCTTGAGAAATTGACTAATTGCACTTGGCAAATTACGTTTTAAAATCACGTACACTCTCTTCTAACCTGACCAAGAATGTTTGAATTTAATACTGAAGGTTTTTGATTTGTTTTTGATAATGTTTTAAAATCTATTGACTTTTATAGATATGAAGATACTGTTTTAAGTAGTAGATGGAAAACTAAAATCTGTCACCTGTGTTTTAAAGCAGGGCAAGGTTGTCTGGTTTATTGTGACCAAACCATTTTTGTCTTTACTAATTAGAGGGATAACATGCTAAAATAAACACATGGTAACTGATAAACTGAGGACCTCGGTCACAAAGTCATCCAGACATGGCCTATTAATCCCGTTCTTTAACCACAGAGAGCTATCGTATAAATTTACGTACATTCTCTTATGGGGTATTTTAGATGTTGTTACATTAAAATAAAAAGAATAACGGTATTTGTTAATTTGAATAGAATATTCAAAAAAGTGGTGATGGAGAGTACATGATGGTTACCAGAGGTTGAGAAGGGTAGTGGGGAGGGGGGTAAAACAGTTAGATAGAAAGAACAATATTTGACAGCGCAACAAAATGACTATAATCAACAATAAGTTAGGGTATACTTTAAAATAACTAATAGAGTAGAATTGGAATGTTCTTAACATAGAGAAATGATAAATGCCAGAGGTAACAGATACCCCAGTTTCCCTGATTTGATTAATGTGCATTGTATGCTTGTATCAAAACATCGTATGTACCTATAAAGATATACAACTATTATGTACCCATAATAATTAAAAATAAAATAAGATATAGTACAAAAATATAAATAATTTATAATAGTTAAAATTTTATATGCTCATATGTAATGTAATGGATGTAGTATTACGACATAATTATAAATAATTTTATTCAAATAAAAATATTTGAACAAAAATGGCAATGTAGGACATAATCATTAATGTAATAGAAAATAATAGAAGTTTGGGTCCAAACACTTTAGCTAATTTGAACTTTTCCCCCTAATTACCTCAGAAGTATTTGTCACCCATGCTTCTGAACTGCATGCAGAGTCCCTTGGGGCGCTTAGAGTGGCACTTTGCTAATGGATCTGTGTTGGCATTTGTATTTAGTTTCAGAGATTTTTTCAATAGGAAAAAAAAAGTCTTCCAGAAAGGCTGACAGGTTGTAAGATTTTTATATGGGGAAGCCTTGCATTGGTCATTTTGATCCTTTGCAATTAAACTTTTTTATAGGCTAGGCAATTAAAGTCTTATTTAATTGGCGTGAATGTCTTCACTAGTGCTCACAGCATGGATGTATAATGCATGTCTCTTCATTTGTAGAAATCCTGAAGGAGCTGGATGACTATTACGAGAAGTTTAAACGGGAGACGGACGGCACGCAGAAGAGGCGGATGTTACACTGCATTCAAAGAGCCCTGATCCGGAGCCAGGAGCTGGGCGACGAGAAGATCCAGATCGTGAGCCAGATGGTGGAGCTGGTTGAGAACCGGGCCAGACAGGTGGACAGTCACGTGGAACTCTTCGAGGCGCATCAGGAAGTGGGCGACGCCACTGGCAACAGCGGCAAAGCCGGCCAAGACAAGTCGAAGAATGAGACAATCACGCAGGCAGAAAAGCCAAATAACAAGAGATCCCGGCGACAGCGCAACAACGAGAATCGAGAGAATGCGTCTAATAATCACGACCACGACGACATCACCTCAGGAACGCCCAAGGAGAAGAAAGCAAAAACCTCAAAGAAAAAGAAACGCTCCAAGGCCAAAGCAGAGAGGGAAGCATCCCCCGCAGATCTGCCCATCGACCCCAATGAGCCGACGTACTGTCTGTGCAATCAGGTCTCCTATGGAGAGATGATCGGCTGTGACAACGACGAGTGCCCCATTGAGTGGTTCCACTTCTCATGCGTGGGCCTCAACCATAAACCAAAGGGCAAGTGGTACTGTCCCAAATGTCGAGGGGAAAGCGAGAAAACAATGGACAAAGCACTGGAGAAATCCAAAAAAGAGAGGGCTTATAACAGGTAGTTTGTGGACATTCACTGAGGAATGAGGAGAGCAGAACAAACCAGTGTATTTATTATGTTGCCACCTTTGTTGAGGTGTAAGGATTGTAAAATGTATATTTTTAAAGAATGTTAGAAAAGGGACCATTCCTTTTATAGGGGTGGCAGTGATTCCTTGGCCTTTTGTTTTTATTGGTACACATGTGTAACAAAGTGGTCTGTGGATCAGCATTTTAGAAACCACAAATATAGGTTTGAATTAAACATTTAAGTATGTCTCAGACTGATTTTTTGGGGGGGATGACTAAAAGCAACCTAACATATTAAATGTGGAAATAAAAGATTTAGCTATTTTCTTCTAATGAAAGTACTGTTATTACTTTATGAAAATTTTTTTTAAATTAGCCAAGTTGCCAAAATACAACCTATGGTAAATTTGTTTCTTGCTACTATAATGTGTATCCGTAAAACAATTCAATAACAAAGGTTTAAAGTTCAAAGATTATTTTTTAAAAAGGTAAATGGTTAAATTTTACGTGACAAGTATTTGTATACTGGCCCGTTCCCCAGATGGCCATTTTTAAATGATTGGGTACATTTTTACTAAACAGAAGTGGTCTAGTCATGGAACTCCCAATCACGCTTTTGCTATCACAAATCACAGTGTAGTCATCTTTAATTTGTATAAATGTACATTTCCAAGTGAACTTGCACTTGTATATTATAATTGGAAGTACAGCCAGATGCTATTGTGAAACTAAAGTGTGCTTCCTGCTGTATGTTTGAGAGCTGTACAAATTTTATGTCAAGAAATAAATGAAACTTGGCCAGTTTGTTTCTCTAGCAGTATATTTAATTTTGACATAAGTAACTTAAAAAGTTTTGTCTTGAAAATTTAAATACTAGCAGTTTAGACAAAGCCTTAAGCAAATTTTGTATTATTGTTCTCACTTAATAATGAAGTAGAAGTTACCTGATGCCAGCAAATAAATAAATGTGAAGAGAATATGTATTTAGACCAGGGATCAGGAAATTACTGCCTACCCATCAATTCAGCCCACCACCATAATTGTACAGCCTGTGAACTAAGAATGGTCTTTATATTTTTAAATGGCTAAAAAAAAAAAAAAATCATTTCAGGACACATGAAAAAATAGAAAATTTAAATGCTTGTTGCCGTAAGTAAAACTTAATTAGAACACAGCCATGCTTATTTGGGTATGTATTGTGTGTGGCTGCTTTTGCAAAACGGCAGAGTTGAATAGTTGCAACAGAGACCATTTGGCCTGAAATGCAAAAACTGCTTTCTTGCCCTTCGCAGAAATAGTTTGCTGACCTCTGATTTAGACTAGCATCTAGCATTGATGATTTGTGTCATTAACTGCCCACATATTGAAAGGGTCAGCAGAATTTCCATTTCTAACTGATAGATGGTTCACTTTGACTTCTAACGCAGTGAAATCAGTTTTTCTCCATAGTTTGTTTCAGTCCCTGTGAAGCTACTACAGGAAGAATTGAGTAATGTCACTGTAGGATCTAAGTATCTTTGTGGCATGTATCTATTATAAGTGAAACAGTAAGTTTTCTGATTGTTTACTTTTGGTTTTGGCTTGTTTTTTTGAGACAGTCTCACTCTGTCACGGGGGCTAGAGTGCAGCAAGGTCACTGCAACCTCAGATTCCTGGGCTCAAGTGATCCTCCTGCCTCAGCCTCCTGGGTAGATAGGACTACACATGTGTGCCACCATGCCCAGCTAAGTTTTTCTATTTTTAGTAGAGACAGGGTTTCACTTTTGCTCTGGCTGGTCTTGAACTCTGACCTCAAGAATCCTGAGTGTTTAAATTTGATGAGATTTACCCTGATAAATAATGAACAAAAAGTTTATGAAAATAAGTTAAAGAATTAAAATACTTGATAAAAATTCAATAGCAATAAAAAATAGTTTAAAAATCTTTGCTTCTATGAAATTCTATGCTAATTTTTCACTTCTATTTTAATTGAAGCTAATAAAATGAAGTTATAGGAGTGAAGATTCAGTGGAACGCAGTTGGTAATACTGGATTTCTTCGTAGTTATTCAGTTGTGATGTAGACAACTATATAGTGAAGAGGGACAACAGAGGCCAACCTTGCTCTGTAGGAACCCCACTTTGTCCCTTAGGCGGTTGGTTTGAATAAATGGCTTAACTCTTGGTCTGCAGTTCTTCACTTATTAAATCTGTTTCGTATAGGATGGTTCTGAGAAATGAGGTTTAGTGAATAAGAGACTAGCATCTAGTTATTCAAGTGTTAGATATTTTTTCCCCGAGCTTTAATGAAGTTTCTAATAAGAATAAATGGCTAGCCATTTTTTTCTTTTGAAAAATGTATAGAATACAGAGTCAAATTTCATCGGATTTGGCAGTTTTAAATCATTTGTTAATGCCATGGACAGTAAAAAAATAAATACTTAGAACACTTAAGATTTAGGATTTAGATCATGATTAGATACAATAGAAAGATCCTGGTAACCCTGGAACTGAATTTTTTGAAAAATAGATCAGTGAAAAGCTATCTAATGTAGAACAGTTGCTTATATTTTAGAAGTTCAGTACACACTTGTATAATAACCAAGTTATTACAGTTCAGATAAAAGGTCTAAAATGTTTCCATTATCATATAATACTTTGTATTTTAAACTGAATTAAGGAAACTTCATACCTTCAATCAGGTGTTTATTGAGCAGCTGTGGTGTTCCTGGGGCGGAGGGTAGGTGTGGCGAGGGGTGCTGCAGGAGTCACAGACCCACAGGGACTTACCTTCCAGTGACTTGCATGTTGGCCAGTGGTGCTTTGGTGTGATTAGAGCTATGCAAGTCGTCTCGACCTGAGACCATCAGTGGTTGGCAATGCTGAAGTAATAAAGCATTAAAGTAAAAGCCATTTCATAGTACTCTATGCTATTTTTGAAAGAGTAGACGTTTATTTGAAATATCACATTATGTGGTGTTCCAGGTAAAATGTATTAAAAGCTTTTATTAGGCGAAGTGATTAAAAGCTTAGTCTGTGCACTTTTAAAGACACAATGTGCTCTTGTAGGAGGTCTAGCTTTCCTTGTTCATCTAAAGTGATTGATGACTCTGGAATCGCTGGCGTATGTGGAGCAGGACTTCACCGCAATCGTCGGCCTCCCTGTTTTAGCTTGTCCATTCCTCTTTAGTCCCCGAGTCCAGGGCGGTTTAGGCAGTCTGGGAAGCAGACTTCTGGATTTTTTTAGTTTGGAAACATTGGTGGTCCATGACCGTTCTTTAGGCACCGTGTTCCCTCGTCACCCTCTCTCATCCCGAGCATATGTGGAGGGCTCAGAAGGCACAGTTCGTGGGAAACAGTGGGACAGCAAATACGGGTCGTGCTGCCAAGTCAAAGCAGCCTCCTGAGGTTTTCATGAGGGCTTTGTTTCAGAATATTTATTCAGTTTTCCCCCCCAAACCCAACACACAAGTGTGCTGTACCCCTTCACCCCCAAAAGGATGACAGGAATTAAGTGGAATGAAGAAAAGTATTAGGTCAGTGCTCTTTCTTTACCTCAAATACTTCGTATCACCTGATTTTGTTCATAAAGATGTGGTTGGTATTTTCCCAGTTTGAAAGGAAGTTACTACAAATGGAGTGACAGGTTAACTCTTGATTTGTACCATTCAGTGCTTCAGTAAAGGAGAACTTTTTTACCGAAAGAGAAAATGCCTTGTTTAAGCAAGCCAACTTTCAATAAAGGTGTCCAGCATCACTAGCGTGTGCAAATGCAGCCACCGTTTATCATCTGCTATGTGTAGACACTGTGCGAGGTACTTTGTATACTTGATGTTAAATCTTTATAGCAGCCCTGCCACAGAGATGCTGTCATCCTGGTGAAGGTGCTGAGACTCAGGTGAGGGACGTGGCAGGCACGAGGCCACACACCCTGCGCCTGGCACCAAGGCCGCTGTCTTCCACCTCTACCACCGCCCTGCGCCAGGAGACCTGCCCAATGGTTCGGACCCATTGATGGGTCATGTGACAAGTCAGGAGCAGTGCCGGCCTTCTCCCAGCTCTATGGAGTAGAGAATTATCCTCATTTCATGATGAGAAAACTGTAAAAAATGGGAGAAACGCATATGGTCTCACAGGAATAGAGCTGCAATAGGTGCCCAGGACGGTTGGAGCCTGAGGTCTTAATGGCTGGGCTTTTCTGCCTGATTAAAGGGGTCTGCAGGAATCACAAATACCTGTGCTACCAAGTGCTACTTATGCATCTGATATTCCTCCAGGTAAGCCAGGCACTGCTAAAGTTTCTCGTTTTGCCCCATAGTAAATTTTAGGACTGTAGTTTACCCATGGGGTTTTAAGCAATTTACCAAGGGCAGCATGCCATGATACAAATCAGCATGAGGCTTGAAGTCAGAAGGTTTGAATAGGGACTAGTTAATCACATGCGCCGTAACCTCAAGGAAGTCACTCTTCTCAGCCCAAAGTAAGGACGTGATAACACCTATCCCATGTTCGGAGGATCACCCAGGACAATGTCTAAAGGTGTTTCATAAATGCTAAAGTACCATACAACTATTGGTTTGAGTGATATTTTTGGCCAATTATTGATTAATTTAACAGATGTATTCTTAAAAAGTGGACTAGAGATTCTGTGCAGCTGAGGAGAATCGAGTCCAGCTTGGCATAAACTAGTCACTTCCTGTTTCATCCTGCATGAGGGACACGTCTACAGCTGCTTTTCCATAAACGAGACCATTTCTCTGTAGAAAACAAAAGAGAGAAATCAAATTTTTATTTTTAGCAGCAATCAAAGCCTATTAAACTTCCTGTTGACTCACCTCTTGGTTGAATTTGAGAGCAGGCACAAAATCTAGTTTAGTCTCTTCAAGTGGAGGTGAGGAAACTGAGGCCAGAAATGGTGTAGCCACTCACTGGCGGGCACCGTGCGAGCTGGCGGAGGGGCCCAGTCCCACCGCCCCAGGCTGGCGCGCCTCACTGTGCCAGGCTGCTCATGTGGGCCTGGCCTCGTCCACGCAGGCCTTGGGCACTGGGCTCTTTTCATGGTGAGCTGTAGGCCTTTAATCAATACCTGTTGAGTGAATAATGAATCCAAGAATTAGCATTTAAAAATAAGACATTTTCTAACTTCCAAACCAGTTATAAAAACACACCTAAAAGGGAATTTCAAATTGATTTGTGTGAAGGGAATATTTTTGGATAAATGTATGGGCGATCAGAAATGCAATATTGCTAAATGGTTAATATTTGAGACAATGTGGCTAAATTTTGATCACCCAATTTAATGTTTCCTATTATAAAATTCTATAAAAACAAATGTAAATAATTGTTCATAGGGTCTGTTAACAACTTACCCATTTATAAGGATTCTCAGAAATCATTTGTTGTCTTCCAAAGTGTTTATTTTACATGAGAAATTGCTTGATAAATACATTTCCTGTATTATTATATTTAAGCATCTTTTGGTTGAAGGTAACAGTAATCGACTGACTCTGCCTTAAGCAAAAACAGGAAAGATAAGAGAAGTCTCTGAAAATTCAGGAACAGGAGCAGCAATGAGCACAGCCCAGCAAGGATTTTTCTGCGGCATAAGTGTGTTGAGACATGGTTTGTTTGGCCCAGGTGGAGACATATCCACGTGACAGGCCATGGCCAAGGGGCAGACGGCATGATGGACACTGAGCTTCTGGCCTTTGCCTTGGACCTTCAGGTGCTATGTTGGAGTAAGCCTTTCCGTCTCTAAAATCCTCCTTGCCTTGGCAGGTGCCAAGTGTAACATGGATGGTTCTACTGCCACCATGGCAACAAGACTGGATCTGGCTTCATTCTTTCCCCATTAATTGGAAAGTGCTCACAGAATAAAAATTAATTTTTGTATTTTAAGGTAAGTAAAAATTAAGTGGAGGAGGGGAAATTATTATTCTATGGTCAATAAACATGATTTTCAAAATATTTCTGATTCTTGGCATCATTGATCTACTCCATAAACATGAAAAATTAGGACTTGACTAACAGTGTCAGTGTCAGTGTGTTTCATGACACAAAGATCTTCAATGCAACATCAGGTAGTTTTGAAAGTGAAAATACACAAGGATGAATGTCCCTGGCATTTTTCACAGCTTGTCATTCAATGTGATCTCTGATAAGGAGTATTTCACTTTGCAAATTTTGAAACCTTCTCCATGCAAAGCTTATCTTTAGAAGCTTATCTTTAGTAATCGACAAGGGGAATGTTCGGAATGAAAAGGTGAGCAGTTGAGAAGCCAACCTACAGATGTGAAAACTGGGTTGAGCTGCAGGGGGAAGGAAGGGAACAGAATGCATGAGGATAAATATGAAACAGTTTGGGGGACTCACTGCATATTACTCTGTATTTCAGAAATGACCCAGAAAGTTCAATGTAAAGTGAGCACATCTTTATCCTTTATTAAGCTCTGACAGAGCACTGGTGTAATGCAAATCTCAGATAAGGTTATAATTCCTGCCACTGAAGTTGCAATTTTTGAACAATATTAGACAACTGAATAGACCATGGAATAGCAAATTTAATAATACCAGCAAAACTGGAAGTGGCAGGATTATTGTAATTACTGCAGTAAATACCTTCAGCAAGCAAAATACATGGACTGACTTACTAATTTTATTTCCTCTTACATTCCTATAAGGTTACTTTGTATTAACAGTGTGACTCTTGTGACAATTTTATTTATGTTTTTTAATATCTGGCATAGGAAAGAAGCTAATGGATGACATTTCTGGCTTTACCATGAAGTTGTCACACTGGAGCATTCACGGGATTAAAAAATTGTTCCATTACTAAGGACATTATGTTCCCCTCTTCAGTGATGGGCAACTTGAAATCTTTTTATAGTTGAAGGTCAGGCCAACATTCCTTAAGTGCAAAGAAAGTGGAGCGTCAACCCTGGAAACAAAGATCTGGACGATAGCATTAAATGCATACCACTTGGCATGCTCAGTCTTGCAGAAGCCATAAAGCACTTCTGATTAATGTGGTGGACTGAGTTAGTCCCCAAACATGTAGACATGCTGGATGAAATATGGGGGGAGGAAAAAGTTTTAAATATGTACCCAAGAGCAAACACAAGAAAGTGACTTCCCCATGTGGCAAAGCAAAAGAAATCAGAGCAAAAATAGTAAGCAGTGGTTGAAGAGGTAGGCCTGGGACCGAGGCCTGGTCCATCAAAACGCCCCACCCTGCTGGCCACAGTGACAAGTGTAAGCATGGGCGGGTACCCACATCAGTCACCACCTGCGTTTCCTGGGACTTTTCTGGAGCTACCAGCAAAATTCCTTGTCTTTTCATTGGAGCGGGTGAGCTCTAAGGACTGAGGTCTGGGGCTTCTAGCGGTCGTCTTACCCACCACGTAGAGAGAGTCTGCCTGAAAGATGGGGAGAAATAGAAGGTACTGGTGGCCTGCTTGGAACCCCTGAAGCCCCGTGAACTGTGGAACAGCCAGGTATGTAAGTCAATAAATGCTTTTGTTCTTAAGCTTCAAGTTGGGTTTGTACACTAGCTGATTCAACAACCCCTCCACTTCCAGGCATACCCACTTCCCAAGACCACAGCTATCAATGGCTGGGGAGCGTCTATGTTTACAAATCTTTTTCTATGAAATTACACACACCTCTCTGGTGCTTTTAATATGTGCACAAATCTCACACTCCTCCAGTCAAAGGGTGGAGCCCGTTCTCCTAGGAACTCCTTAAGAAAAGAAAGAGCAGAGCTAGTTTCTGTCCCCTCAACTGTGGATGAGTAGTTGTGCTGCCCACCAGGGAGAATGCAGGGGACACAAACCCATGAGACTCTGACGCAGGGTTAGACCGGGCAGCGCCACTGCTGACTGATCCCTTCCTCTCTACTGCCTGGGAAGACCGCACACTGCTGTTTTAGCCACTGCTTCTGCTGAGGTCCCAACCAGCAGAAGCGTGCCAGCCTGCCAGTGACACCAGCCCCAGTCCCCGCTGACACCCAGTGGAGCAGAAATACTCTCTACCTTCCCAGCCCTGCCCAAATTGCCAATTCATAAGCAAGTTAAATGTCACTGTCTTAAGCCACTACATTGTGGGTGGATTGCTACGTTGTGGTAGATAACCAGAGCAGGGTAGAGTGGCTGTGCTTTGCCTTCTACGTCAATGGGACCATGCCTTGTGTATTGATCTTCAACACGCGGGGTTTTTTCCTATGTACCACTTTGCCCTGGAGATCCTTCCATATCCATACATAAAGATTAATTAACATGCTATTAATTACTGTAAACAACTATGTCCTGTGGATATGCCATATTTATGCAAACGCTCCTCTACTGGTCACCAATAAGACTGTTTCACATTTCTCTTTATGGCAAACCATTCTGAGATGAATATCTTTGGTCTCATTCTGCACATGAATGAGTATTTCTCTATGTTTGATACATAGAGATGAAATTTTAGCAAAAAAGATTTTCCCACTATCTTTCTGCCAAATTGCCAGGAAACAAACCTGTGCCTTCTTACACTTCTGCCACGGTATGTGAGAATACTTACTTCCCCTTACCTTATTATCATTGCGTATTAACCAAATAAAATTTCTCCTATCTCAGGGGGAAAAATTATTATACATGGTTACAGAATACCTATATATTCCATATATATTAAGTATGATATATATCAAGTATTATATATAATGTGTTCATGGTAATAGAATACGTTATATATAATGCTTAAAATATTATATACATATTATATAATACACACATATATTTATATAATACACATATATGTATTAAGTATATATAATTTGCACTTCCCTTGTTTCTATTGATTTTGTGCAACTTTTTCAGATTGTATTGATCATTTGCTTTTATTCTAAAATTATTCATTTTCCTGTTGATTTGTTGCATGCAAATATTTTCTCCAAGTCTATTATCATTATTTTATATTTGTTTATGGCATGTTTGTCATAAAGGAGATTTAGATTTTGAGATCATCATCTGTAAACTTTTTTTTATAGAATTTTGTGTTATATTTTGCTTAAGAAAGTCTTTTCCACCCTAAGATTATAAAATATTCTCCTACATTCTTTACATTTTTGTTTGGCTTTACATTTTTCAAGTATCTCCTTTCTCCATCTGGAATTTATTTTGGTTTTTAGTGTGGAGAGTGATTGAAATTCTTGGAATACAATGGGAGAATGTGAAGGATGCCATGTGGTGTAGGGAAAATGCGGCCTGGAAGCCGGGGACCTGGGTTCGGTGTCTGGGACTTACGAGCTATGTGATCTGAGTGGAGTTTCTTTTATCTGAGGCTCAGTGTCTCCATTTACAAAATGAGTAGAGATGTCTATGCCCCAGAGTGTTCATTATTCTGAAGTCCCAATGGGACCGTATTAATATATGTTAAAAATGCCCATAACTTAAAATAATGTTGTGTGCTAACCCGCACCACGTATGTCCCCGAGTGGATGGTCACGGCCTCAATCCTGCATGGGCTTCTCACTCTGAAACGTCAGCTCTGCCACACACTCAAGTGTCATAGACACGCGGCGTCTCAGCTACTTTCCACTGATTCATTTGGGTATTTCTGTGAAAAATCTTCACTGTTTTCATGACACTAACATTTTTTAACCGAGTTGGTCTGTGAATAGACAATCTGTTTAGTATTTTTTAATATTTAATAAGGCAAATGCTCTATTTGTTCCCATTCACTATTATAGATTAACTTGGAGACAGCCTGTGTATTTGCAACGTGAATCTTCTCATGCAGGTATGTGGTCTATTTCCATTTACTCATGATATCTGTCGTATCCTTCAGTTGTATTTTACAATCTCATTCATACTTCTTTCTGGCATGTTGTATTGTAGTTGCTACCAAACCTGGATCAAATTTTCCATGACTTTGTTCTGTTGGCTATTATTTGCACGTCGTAAGTTGATTTTTGTGTGTCTAGCTCAGATCCGGCCACCAGGCTGAAATTTCTCATTAATTCTGGAAGTTTGTCAGTTGACTCTCTTAGATTTTCTACGTAGAGGGCTGTCACTAAGATGTCACCAGTGCCAGAACATTCTGTGACTGACGGCGGGCATTCCTGCTTCATTTTCTTTCCTTCCTTAATTCTCTCTTTTCAAATGAGCTAGGACTTGAGTGAAATATTAAATAGGACTGGTGACAGGCATCAGAGTCTTGTTCTGATTCTAAGGGAATGCTTTGAGTATTTCACCATCTTTCTGATATGCCAGCAATTCCTAGTAAACATCATTTGTCAGGTACAGGAAAGCTCCTTCTATGGTTTCTAGTATTTTCAGAGTATTTCCAGAAACTAGTACTGAATTTTGTCAAATACTCTGTTTTAAGTGGAGATGAGGATAGCTATGTGTGGATCTTCTCCTTTTTTAAAATTTAAAATAAAATTTGAAAAATTTCAGCATTGTTGGGATAAGCTCCTCATAGCCATGATGGATTGTTCTTTTAGTGCACCGCTGTGTTAGGTTTGATAATGTTGTACTTAGTATTTGTATGTGTCCGAGATGGGGCTTTTTTAAAAAGCTGTTTTGGTGTCCGGATTATATTAACCTTACCTAGTGAGTTTAGAAGGTTTGCCTCTTTTTTATGCTCTGGAAGCATTTATATAAAATAGGGATTATTTATCCCTTGAAGGTTTGTTAGGAATAACTGGGCAAACGGTAATTTTAGCAGTAAGCCCTTGGCTACCTTTTCAGGTCATATTTAGGATCTCTATCTCGTCTTGACTCAATCTTATAATTTTCTGTTTTTTATATTCTGTATTACATTTTCCATGGAAATAATCTGTTTCATCTAGGTTTTAAAATGTATTGGCATACCATTGAAGATATCACTCATTTTTTAAAAAAATATCCTTGATTACTGTGATTATATCACCTTTCTCATTTCTAATGTTATTTCTTAAACTGGCTTCTCAAATACTAGTCTATTTCATTGGTCTTTTCGAAAAGTCAGTATCTGGTTTTATTGATCAAATCTGTTAGTATTTTCATTTTATTGATTCCTTCTATTATAAATCTAACCTTCTTCTTCCTTCCAGTTTATTTATTTTTTTTTTTATAGCTTCTTGAGTTAAAAACCTTAGTATATTTTCAATCTTTCTGGGGTTTTTTTGTTTGTTTGTTTGAGACAGAGTCTCACTCTGTTGCCCAGGCTGGAGTGCTGTGGTGTCAGCCCAGCTCACAGCAACCTCAAACTCCTGGGCTCGGGCGATCCTCCTGCCTCAGCCTACCAAGTAGCTGGGACTACAGGCATGCGCCACCATGCCCAGCTAATTTTTTTTCTATATGTTTTTAGTTGTCCAGCTAATTTCTTTCTATTTTTAGTAGAGACAGGGTCTCACTCTTGCTCAGGCTGATCTCGAACTCCTGAGCTCAAACGATCCACCCGCCTCGGCCTCCGAGAGTGCTAAGATTACAGGTGTGAGCCACCACACCCGGCCAATCTTTCTGGTTTTTTAATAAATAAATTTAATGCTATAAAATTTCACCCAAATACTCCCTTGTTTGCATCCTGCATATTTATAATATCATTCATTTCTACTAGCCCACATTTTTAATTTCACAAATTTTTTTAATTGAATAGTTACTTTAAAACATGTTTTAAATTTCTCATAGGGATAAATACCCCCCTCCGGCTATCCTTTTAATTCTATCACTGATTTTTATGGTGCTGTGGCCAGACGTTCTCTGGCCCATGTGGTTTCTGCTTTTCAGACATTGTTTAGTTACCCCGATGTTCTTGCACATGGGCAATCTACTATTATTTAGCCTTTGCGTAGCCACACTTATCTATTTAATCTGTCAACTTCTGGGAAAATCATATTTATGTAATTTACTGTTTGTGGATTTCTTAGTTTCTCCTTATATTTCTATGAGTTTTCACTTTGTGCGTGTGCTATATACGCATACACATATATATCACTCTATGTGTATGTGTGCCCGCTCTCTCTGTATATATATACATATATATGTACCTAATAGATATATTATTAGGTGCTTCACAGTTTGTTATTGTTTTACCTCTTTGATAGACTGTAAATTTCTTCTCAATAAGCAATACTCATCAAAAAATTACCTAGACTTCATTCTAAATGGATGTTCTTGGTCCCATCTATAAATTCAGAGTGAATGCTTGCTGGGTGATTCAGTTTCTTGCATGTATGAAACTATTCCCCTCCATTAAAAAAATTTACTTTTTCCTGGAATTCCTAGTCCTATTAGGTAAAAGTTTCTTAATTAATTCTTTGTTCTTTAACTTTTCTTTTATATCTTCTCTTATCTTTGCTCTCTATTCCAGAAGATCTCTCCAACTTTATCTTCCCTATGCCCTATTTATTCTTAACCATACCCACTGTGATATTTAACTTTTTATTTTTAATGAAGAGGGATTTATTCGGGGATGAAGAAATTGGTGTCTTTTTAATCTTGCAGAGCTGTCTTCCTTTGTGGGTGTTTGAAGTTACCTCATGCTCTATTTTATTCTCTGTTAAGATCCTGCACTCATATCATGTGTCTCCACACACAGGTGGATCACTTTTTTTCTGCAAATTACTTTAGATAAACCAACAGGTAGATATGTCAAACACCTATATGTCCTCCACTTAACTCCGAAATACGAGTCTGCAAATTTAGTATAGTGGAATTTCTTTACAGTTTGTGATCTTCTGTCTTACGTAAGAAATTTTTTATTATCAAGTTCAAAAAATTCTCTATTTTTCTCCTAAAAGTTGTATTGACATATTCATTTAGATTTTATAATCACCTGGAATTGATTTTTGTATATGGAGTTAAGGAGGTGTCGAGTTTTTTCCTATATGGATAACTGACTATGCCCCAATATGCTTTATTGAATAATCCTCTCCTATGCTACTCGTGCCATCAGTATTATTTCAACATTCAATGAATGCAGGGGCCTGGGATCGATATATTGTTTCATTGCACTTCTATCCTTGCTCTAACACCACCATGGCTAAATTACTATAGCTTTTTTTATATATTAAATATGATATCTTAAAGGGCAAGGCTCCTTACTGTATTGTTGTCCACAGTTGTCCTGGTGATTCTTAGTTATTTGCTGTTCCATATACATTTTTAAATCACTTATCAGAGTCCATGAAAAACCCTATTGAGTTTAACTGCAGTTGCATTCAGTGTCTAGATAAATTGGGCAAGCATTCTTAATACATTATGTTTATTAATTTATTTAGATTTTTTTTAATTTTCTAGTTTTCTCCATAAGAGACTAGTTCATCTTTTTTAGCTTTATTTCTAGAGATCTTACATTTTGCCTTTTTTGAATTAATTAAATTTATTTGGGGGAACAGTTTTTAGATTTACAGAAAAATTGAGCAAATAGTACAGAGACTTCCCACGTACACCTCTACACACAATTTTCCCTATTATTAACATATTACATTCATATAATACATTTGTCACAATTAGTGGACCAATATTGGTACATTATCATTAGCTAAAGTCCATAGTGTGTTCTGGTTTCCATAGTTTTTACCTAACACCCTTTTGTGTTCCAGGGTCCCATCCAGGATTCACTTAGTTATCGTGTCTGCTAAGGCTCTTCTTGGCTATGAGAATTTCTCAGATTTTTCTTTTTGATGACCTGGATAACATTCAGGAGTGCTGATAAGGTGTTTTGTAAGATGCCCTCTACTGGAATTTTGGATGTTTTTGTCATGGTTAGACTGGGATTATGGATGTGGGGGAGGAAGATCACAGTGGTAAAGTGCCATTTCCATCACCTTGTATCCAGGGGATGTACTACTAATGTGATCTATCACCATTGAGGTTGACTTTGATCACCTGGCTGAGGTAGTGTTTGTCCTGGTTCTCCACTGGAAATTTACTCTTCTTTTCAATTTCCTGTACTGTATTCTTTGGAAGGAAATCACAATGTGTACCTAGCACTTGTGGAGTGGGAAGTTATGCTCCCTCTCCTTGAGGGCAAAATATCTATATAAAGTATTTGAAATTCTTCTGCATGGGAGATTTGTTTCTTCTCCCCCATTTGTTACTTCATTCAATCATTTATTTACATCAGTATGGACTCGTGGATACTTATTTTATACTTTATTCCAATACTACTTTGTTTATGTTTTACCCCAATCAATGTATGTATGTTTTCAGTACTTCCCTGCTTTCTGGTACTAAAAGATGCTTGAGGCTCGTCTCCTGTATTTCCTGCCCCAGTCCTAGAATCAGCCCTGGCACCTTTCACTGGAGAATAGTATTAAAAATGGAGGTCTGTGTGCTGGGTGTGCTCATAACAGAGCCAGACATGGCATTAATAATCTATTTTATCTGGTATTAACACAGATATACACTTATTTTTATTTTGTTAGTCATTATTTTCTATATTCTCTTCTATATACTCTTCCTTCTTCTTTATTCCTTCCTGCATCTCCAAACTTTCATGTGGATAATATATATATATATATATATATTTTTTTTTGAGACAGAGTCTCACTCTGTTGTCCAGGCTAAAGTGCCATGGCATCAGCCTAGCTCACAGCAACCTCCAACTCCTGGGCTCAAGTGATCCTTTTGCCTCCGCCTCCCGAGTAGCTGGGACTACAGGCGTGTGCCACCACAACCAGCTAATTTTTTCTATATATTTTTAGTTGTCCAGATAATTTCTTTCTATTTTTAGTAGAGACGGGGTCTCGCTCTTGCTCAGGCTGGTCTTGAACTCCTGACCTCGAGCAATCCTCCCACCTCAGCCTCTCAGAGTGCTAGGATTACAGGTGGATAATATTTTCTTCTATTGAAGGCTTGCTGGTGATAAATTATGTTAGGTTTTGTTTGTCTGAAAATGTCTTATATTACCTTTGTTTGTGAAAGATACTTTTGCTGAGTAGAGAATTCTGGGTCAAAAATTATTTATTCACTATTTTGAAGATATCATTCCAGAAGATATCATTCCATTGTCTTCTGGATGCCATTGTTTATTTTGAGAAGTCAGCTATTAATCTAATTGTTTTTCCTTGGAAGATAACTTTCTTCTGGCTTTTTAAACACTTTTCCTTTATGTGTTTGTTTTCTGTACTTTAACTATAATGTGCATAAGTGTTATATTCTTTTTATTTATATCCTCTTACTTCTGCCTTGTCAGCTCTACCTAGGATAGATTTTTTCTTACTGCATTTCTTATGTTTTTATGATCTTTTCTGTATATTCAACTCATTGTTTCTCTGTCTTTGATTCTAGATATTTTCTTCTAATTTGTCTTCCAGGTCACTGATTCTCTCTTTAGTTGTGTCTAATTTTCTGTTAAACCACATTCATTGAATCCTTAATTTTGGTTGAATTTATTTGTCTGTTTCACATTTCCATTGATTTAGTTGTAATTTTTAATTGTCTTTGAAGGTTTATGATCTCATTTTTTATTTCCTTGAGCATATTAAGCCTAGTTATTTTAAAGCTTGACTCTGATAATAGTATTTTCTAGAGCCCACTTCAATTTTATTGTATTATCTGTCTCTGCTTAACAGCATATAGCTACATTTTCTTTCTTTCTTTTTTTAATGCAATCTGGCCTTCTTTGTCTTTTAACTCAAGAGTTTACTCCATTTACATTTGTTGTGATTTCCAATCCATGTTCATGTATACTATCTGATTATGCACTATTTTTCTTGCCTTTTCTGTTTTGATTTTTTTCTTTCCTTCTTACTATATCATTTAAATATCCTATCAGGAAAACAGAAAATACCGTATGTATTTCATATGAAAGAAAATTATTATAAAAGTGTTAGAAGGGAAAGGGAAGTATAAGGTTACCCAAAGAATAGTCACTGAAAAAGGTTCTTGTTACTCCTAGGGCTGAAGAGGCCAGAGACAATGGAGTTGAAACTATGCTGCCTGCTACATCTGACAGTGCCACCGGTGTTGCCACCAAATGCTGCATGGGGGTGGGGAGAATTCTCCCTCCTACTTTTCAGTCCCCACAAGTGCTTCCCATTGGCAGAATTTAATGGAAAGCCAGATGGTGAAGAGTCTGGTTTTCCACTCTGGAAGTAGAAAGGAAAATATAGAATAATGGATGTAGCTAAGCAAATACTATCCCTCACTCCTTTTTTTCAAAAAATTTAAAATGTTGTTTATTCAATTTTTATTGTTTGGAAGTCATACATATTCTGTATTCTTTTAGTAGTTACTCTAGCCATTTAACTTGCATACCTAGCATGATCTGAAGTTAGTTAGTATCTTTACTCTCCCTCCAATAATATAAAAACCAATTTATATGCATTGATATTTTGGTATTATTTTTTCCTCACAAATTAGACATTATTGTTATGGTTTTATAGTCAATATTTATTTAGCCTTGCATTCGTACTTGTTAATATCTTTGCTACCATGCCTTCTTGCATGTCAGAAGTTCTATCTGGGATTTTTTTTCTGCCTTAAAGTACTGACTTTTGGGTTTTCTTTAATGAAAATCTGTAGGTTAACTCTTTAGGAATCAGTCTAAAAATATATACATTTCACTCTCATTTTATAAGGCAGTTGCTTAGGGCAAATAATTTTAGAGTGGCAGATATTTTTCCCTCGACACTTTGTGAGGGTCTTCCACTGACTTTTGACCTCTATTGCTAGTATACAGAAGCCAGTAGTTCATCTAATCGCCTTTCCTTTGTGGTGATCTATTTTTAATTTGTGGAAACTTTCAAGAACTATTTTCCTTTTGAATTCTGCAATTTTACTTTGATCTTGCCTATTCTGTTTTGTTTTAAAATTCTTCTTAGGATCCAGTAAGTTTCACTGATCTAAAGATTAGTTAGTAGCTGTCAACAGTGCTAGAAAATACTCATCTATTGTCTTTTCTAATTTACCTCTTTTTCATTTTGTTTGTTATCACCATCTGGAAATCCAATTGCATATACATTATAATTCTTATTCTATTCTTCAGTCTCTTATTCTCATTTTAAAAATATGTTTTGTTTCTTTGTCTCTGTACGTTGCATTCTAGATCATTTCTTTGGCTCTATCTTCCAGATCATGAATTCTCTTGGCAGTAATATCTAATCTACTGCTTATTGCATGCATTGATTTTTAAATTTCAATTCTATTTTTTATTTCTAAAACTTACTTGGTTATTTTTAAGATTTCCTTGTTCTTTGATGATTTATTTTTGAGCTTTTCTTATTTTAAAATCATATTAAACATAGTTATTCTGTAATTTTTGTCTGATAACTCTAATTTCTGAAGTCTTTGAGGATTTTGTTTTGCTGTCTGGTTCTCAGTTGTAGTATCTTGTTTCCTTGTATTTTGCAACTTTTAAAAATTTGTTTACTTATTTCTTTTTATTGTGCACAGCTAATATCTCTGGAGTTTTACCTGTAGGAGTTCTTGATGCTTCAGTTGAAGGTAAGTTGCTTCATTGGGGATTTGCTTTTACTTCTACCAACTGCCTAAGGTCACTAACAACCCAGAAACCAAGTTAAGTTAAGGTCTCAGTTTGGGGTTTCTCCATACAGTAACTAGTATAAATTCAGACCATAAACACACATGAAAGCTGGCTTGTGTTTTCAAATTTTCCTCCTTGACACAGTACCAAGGTTGAGGAAGACAACTTTCCTGACAGTCCTTTTCTGCATGGCAAATTTATTTCTCACTTCCCTTATACTGAAGTAAAGTTTTAGCTTTATGAGAATAGGCTGCTGCTAGATTTTCCAACTGGGGCAGGCCCTGGGCCAGAAGCCTCCAAGCAACGTTCCTCGGGCTTTGTGAGCCGTGAGCAAGGTTGGGAAGCTCTGCCTTGGGCTACCCTCCTCCACACCCGCCTTTGCACCTTGGGGCCCCACACAGCCATCCAGGAAGAAGCCCAAGCGCTCTGGCTTTGGTCCACAGTGAAACATGCTTTTGGTACTAACAAGGATTTCTGTTTTTACTAAAATTCTCACCTCTGTGGATTTTGTTTTAACCTCCTTCCTTCTCAGCAATGAATTTAAAAAATACATTTTAACATATTAATCACTTCAATATGAGAGTTGTTCAGGATATTAACCTGCCATATGGCTGGATATAGAAGTCCTTTATCAACTCCCTCCTGCTCATTAAACATTGGGTTCTTAGAGAGCAGGGACCATGATTGATTCATTTTTATATCCTAGGACCTGACATACCTTAGTATATGCACAGGAATTATTATTTGAATGAATGCCAAAACCAATCAAGTCCAAGTAATTGGTTTGAAATTCTAAGTACAATCAAAGCAACTTCCTTTCTGAAAACTCTCAAGACCGTAATTTAACACCACACTGTAGATTAGAGAAGTCCTTGGGAAGGTGCTTATCCTCTTGAGTGAGCTGTTTTAATCAAATTAACTGAGAAGTTGCCCAATTGTACTTTAATTTGAATCACATGGATTCACTCCAATCGGACAGTAGAGAAGTTTATGTTGTAGGTAAATTGCCCAGTTAGATAAATCAGATTGCAACCGTTTAGAAAAATATACTTGGCATAAAAATGTTTCCACTTCTATTTTCCAATGATATTTTACATTTCATCCTTGGTATTGACATTTGCCGTCATCACTGGATTATCTCATTGATCCATTCCTTCGTCATTTAGCACTCATCTCCGCACTGTGCTAAACTCTGGGACTGCAAAGGTAAGGTACAGTCCCTGCCTTCAATGTTCTCCCAGTCAGAGACTGAAGTTAATAATTGCAATATTGTAAAATTAAACAACAATAGAAATACCTATTGGGCACAGCGGTAGCCCAAAGGAAAGAGTGAACCACTGTGTTTAGGAGCAGCTGGGAAGGTTTCACTGAAGAGACTCCTGTGTGGAGAGTGGGATGAACAGCAGTATTTATCTGGACAGCATTAGGCCTGGTCTCCCCAGACAGTGTCCCGGGCTGCCTTCCTGTGATGGACGAGGCTTCTAAGTGCTCATGCATGCTCAGCTTTCCTTGGCCACTCAGGGGCTCTCAAGTTTTCTTGACCATTTCCCAGGACTATGTTCACTGGCCCTTCCAGGGTGACGGTTGCTCGGCCAGATGTGCTGGCCTGGTTAAGCAGCCGTGCCCTTCCCAGACGACGTGAGGCCTTCCTAGACTTACGTGCCTCTGTCCTCAATGCCCTTGTCTCCTCCCCAGCGCTGCTTCCTCCCGGACTTTCTTTCTTAATATTCTATAGAATTTTAATTTATTCCTTGCTCTAGCTCTCTTCCTGTGAGAGCTACATTGAAATTTTACATTTTAAATAAATGTAAATTCAGATCGTCCTTATCTCTACTTAGAAACATAAGTGATAAAATTTAATACAAACCAAGAGAAAACGCAATCAAAATGTTCAAAGTGTCTCCAACTATAAACATATTTCCTTTTCCTCATGAGCATGCTTCTTCTGTTTTCATTTATCCACCCTCTTTCTTGAGTTTCTTATATTCTGAATTGAAATGAAAGCTGCATATATTTTTTCATTAATTCCCACAGTATTTTACTAGACATTAAAGTGCAGTGTGACCCCCCAGGACCCTGGAGCCACCCAAAATTGTGCATTGGAGTATAGAAAGAAAATAATAGATCTAATCCTTATAATTTATTTTTTATCTTATCCTTTTAAATTGCTGTTTTGCATGTTTTATTATACATGTTATAATAGTATATTTCATGTACATAATTTATAAATAAATATGCTTATACTAGGTGTACATGCTCAAACATTATTTGCCAAGGGGGTGTACTGGTTTATTCAATGCTTTTCTCAAGCAAACTGCCTTCTCTGGTTTTAGAATATCCTACCAGGCAACTGCCTCTGTTTCCTAATCCTCTCATCAATTCTGCCTAACACAAGATTTAAAGGGCTGGAAAATCTAAAACATAGTCTTATCTTGCTAATGTTTTGTTCAGTGATATTAATAATAGTTTTACTGTCTTTCTGAATTTGTTTTCTAATGCCAAGAATTTCTGAGCTGCTGAGGAAAGATGGAGGTTCCTGGGTGATAGTGGGGGAGATACTTTGAGAAAAGCATGAATTGGCAATTTCCCCTCAAATGACATCATATGAATGTCTATGGATGTGGACTCCGAGTGGCTTAGAACCCAAGGGTCTTTCCTAACTGCTGGACCTCAGGGGCAAAGCCTTTTTCTGCTCTGCTAATTAGTTCTGTCTAATCAAGTGCTCGTTTGAAAACCTCATAAATGCCTACACCATCTTGTGGATTTTAAAGTTTTAAAATTCCATTTCTACTTAAAAAAAAGCCCAGAGTTTGAACAATTTTAAAGCCCAGTTTGTTTTTCTTTGCCAATTCAGTGGGAAATGCACTACAGCATTTTACAAATTTAATTTCTTTATTGTATGTATACCTGATTCAGAATGCAAAATTAATTTCGTGGCTCCTTATATATTCTAGCCTTGGTAACCTAGGCTCCTCACCTTCTCTGAAGAGCAGTGTGCTTGTGTGTGCCATGCATCTTTTGAAGTTCTAAAAGGGGTTAATGAAGCTCTCTTCACCACAGTTCAGCATGTCCTCAACACTGAAACATCTGCTTAAGACCATCATCCTACTGTTCCGGGGGAAAGACATCTTGGGATCTTGGCCCTTAGGTAATTTAGTTGGTTATTATCTTGGTTTGAAATTTGTATCGAATTAAGAAAATTTAGCTACTTGGTTCAGGTGCCTTTCTAACACAAGTCATTCCTAAGTAAGTTCCAAGTTTCATGTTTTTGGGTGAGAAAGCGGGGCCACCCCAAGATGTGGCGAACCCTAAAGGTGTCTGTGATTACCTAGTTGCCTGCCCCCCACACCCCTTCCTCCTCGTCTCTTCCCTGCCCCTTGCACGCACCCACGGGGACTCGCACGCCACTCTGGCTCTCGGCGCCTGGGACTCTGCCTTCTTCTCACCATTTGCTAGTCCCTTCTTCAGGGAAGCTGGTGCAGTTTGTCAGTCAAGGGATGGGTGTTTGCTTACGGCCCAAAGACAGGAGCCCTGCCTTTGGGTGGGAGCGAGCGGTTCTGACAGTGGGCTGAGGAGCCCTGCGAGCTCCCATCAGATCCACTCAGGAGAGTGGTTTTCTGAACCAGCAGCCTTTCTGCAGAGAATTGCAGCATCGTCTGAACCCACAAACAGGGTTGGATCTCTGCCATTTCCCACCTGGGCTTCTTACCAAAGACTTGGTGTTTTAACCTGAAAATGGGTTAAATGATGAATAACAGTACCTGCCTGCTGTGCTTAATCTAATGGAGTCATTGTGAAAACTCAAAGAAAAAGTAAGTTTATCATCTTAGGTTGTTATTATACTTCAAGTTAGACTCCTTTCCCCAGCTACTTTTCTGTTAAATTCTGACACCTGCGTGGCACCTGACCCTAGGCAGTTTTACGAGGCTGACCAGCTGCAGAGCTCTCACCCCCGTCTCCCGGTTCTCCCTGAGCAGGGAACTCCAAGTTCCTGGGTTGTGTACTGTTATTCACCCAAACCTGCACTCCCCAAGCCTGAAAAAGTTCTTATTCTCAACATCTTTTCCTTATGGTCTTACTTTCAGATCTTTCACCCACAGCAGTAACTTAAATGCAAAGACTTTCTAGGTCAGGGAAGAGAGCTGACCTTTCATGGCCTTTAAATGACCCTGGGTTCCAAGCACCTCTGGGTCACCTGGGTCCGTCCTTAGCCAAATCCTTTGCTAAAATTCTGTTTTAACAGGCTCTGAGAGACTTTCAAGTTCCTTCCTGAAGGCACCCCCTCCTCTGAGGGGAATTTCAAATGGATATAATCAATGGAGAAGGTGATTTGACATTGTGTTTCTAACCTTTGGGATGTGATTACTGCTTTTGCCTACAACATCACTTTCAAAAATTTTTCATAAGGAAATAATCAGAGATGTTTGGAAAGATTTGCATAAAAATTATGCACTACAGTTTTATTTACAATTTCTATTACTATTGATGATTATTTTAAATCAAAATTAGAAACAAACTAAATATTTAATAATAGGAAAATGATGTAAAAATTTATGCTAATTGGATAATAGAAATGCAGTACATAAGAAAATATACAGAATCTAGAATTCTTTTTAAATGGCAAAAGAATATATGAACATTTTAGTTTCAAGATGGAATTTTCAGTTTATGTGTCTATCTCTTTCCTCCAAAGACCAATTTAAATGATCAAAGAAAAATTAAAATAAAGTTTTAATTCTCATATGTGAAAGTGACCCACAATGAAAGACTGACCACTAGCTGTGTGAGATGAATCATCAGGTTGAAATTCCACAAACAAACTGAGCAAGCAGAGTGCCTGGCCCTCGTGGAAGAAGCTAACCCAGCAGAGACTTTGTGCAAGCTTGAAGCAGTATTCTCGGGGACATGGCAGAGGGCATTTTTCATGCTGAAACAAGAGCAGGTAGTTATGAAAAAATAGCCATCACAAAGCTTCAGATGAGGGTTCAGCTGGTGCAACTTGTGAATTTGGTGGGGCTGGGGGCTGAGTATTGAGCTGGTGCAACCAGTAAGTTTGACAGGGGTTTTTTTGGCTGGGGTTGGGGAGGATGTTTGTGGGGTTAGGCCAGCCAGCCTGGGGCCAGAGAGATGGTCTGAACGCCAGGGAGGCTTGTCACACAAGGGAAGTGAGCAAAAAAGTAAATGTATTAAAGATAATTGGAGCCACATTTTGAACTCTTGGAGAAGAATTACAAATATAAAAAGGGGGAAGCTTAAGTAATCTCTGTTGTACTGAATTAGAATTAGTAATATACATGTGAACTTGTAGTTTTCAATATGCAGAGATGGGGGAATGGATACAGATGTGTGTGTATATACACATGTCCCAGCTCTGTCCATGGTAGCAACAGCATCTCACAGCAGCAAGCGCACCACACCCGGTACCCAGATCTTGGTTTCTAATATCATTCCCCACTGAAAGGAACCAGGGCTTCTTGAAAAAGGGCTAATTCCAGGCTGCACAGGAAAAATACAAGTTGAACCTGGAGCATTTGTACCAGCAAGTGAGGAAACGCCAATGATGTTGGGACCTGTCAAAATAACCAGGGAACAACTGGGCACATCTGAGCATCGGAATAAGTGCAGACAGTAATAAATTATAACCCAGTGAATAAAATAAGAATTCACCAATCTCCCCTGAGATACATAAATGAATAATAGATACAGTAGAATGTCAGCCAATAAAAGTAGAAGGAATGATGGAATTAGAAAATGACCATTTGGCGTTCATGAAAGTAATAATTTAGGCAAGAATCATTACTGATGAGGAAGAGGATAGACACATAGTATCAAAGTCTGTCTCTACCCACAAGAAATTACCTGTGCAATGCAGAAGTGTGGCAGACACCATCTTAACCGCATGAGGAAAGTTAATGTCAGTAGCCATGAGACAAATTGACATTGGGCACCTCCTGATAGGATGCACTGGGGGGAACACAGCATCGCTTTTGTGGTATTCTTACCAAAAATGCATAATCGGAATATAATCATGGGGAGATAGCAGACAAATCCAAATTTAGGGACATTCTGCAAGGTGACTGGGCTGTACTCTCTAACAATATCAAGGTCTTTGAAGCGTAAAGACGGAAAAACTGTCGAGACTGAAGACTAAAGAGGCATGACAATTACATAGCACTGTGGGCTCGGGGTTGGATCCTGGGCCTGTTAAGGACATTATTGGGATAATCTGTGCAATTGTAAGGGCATCTGTGGGTCAGTTAGTACTGTATCAACCTTCATTTCCAGACTTTGCCAGTTGTACTGGTTATGCAGGAGAGTGACCTCATTTTTAGGAAATACTATTAATACCTAAATATTTAGGGGTAACGCGACATCGAGTCTGCAACTTACTATCCGATGGCCCAGAAAATAAAATACAGATAGGTCAATAGAAGGGAATAAGACAAATATAGTAAAATATTAACAAGTGGGGAATGAAGGGGAGGGTTGTGTGGGAATTCTCTGTTCTACTGTTGCAACCTTTCCATGAGTTTGAAATCAGTTCAAAATAAAAAGATTTTTAAAGCATCAAATGAATAATGTAGAAACTTTAGAGATACAAGGAGAAAGTGAAATACAACAGCGATCTTAAGTTTGCCTTTTGTCCATGTGAGATAAACAGACAAAAGGTGAACGAGGGTGTGTGCTAGTCCCGAATAGCGTAATTAGTAAAGTAGGTCTGATCTGCACACCCAGCTGTGTCCTGAAACAGAACACCCCTTCCTTCCTAGTGTCTCCTAAAGAGGCAAAAATTTGATTATATTATTTATTAGTCACAAAGCAGGCCTCGTTAGGAGAAATCTAGTTGACAATTGTTTATTTCAGTGAGAAGCTGCAGGTGTGAACAAACAGCTTTAAAGATCCGCTCTACCAACCAGTTTGGGCAACAAAACAATCCTGAACAAATGTTTTTTGCCTCTGAAATGACAAATCGTATTTTGTCCCTGAAATAATGTGGAGATGGATAGTCACATGTTTATCCAAAAGTCATTTTTTTCCAACCTGCTTTAGAGTTTTGTTGGTGTAAAGTGTGAGGTTGTTCTCAGAGAAAATTTCCCAGTAAGTACTGGGCCACTGTGGGAGCAAATCTAATTGTCCTTAGTTTTTCATTGTTTATCTCTGTGTATCTCTGTGTTGATGTTTCTATTGTACCTGCTTTTATGAGTTTTTGAAAAGCGTATCTGCTGGTTCTTTTAACAATTTTAAAATACAATATCGACAATTTTTCTACAAAAAATAAAAATCTTCCTTGTCTTCTATTTTTAAATTGCCTACAAAATAAATGTATGTTAGTTTTATAATCAGAGAGGAACAATACACAGTTTTAAGTTATTTTCTTAACCTTTTGTAAGTCCATCAGTTACAAGGTGAATTTGTAGGAAACCCGAGGGACAGAGAGGTGAGATGCATTGGACAAAGTACGTTTTGTAAGTGAGAAGATTTTCCTTGTAAGGAGCAGAGATGGGCGCTCACTGCCCCGCACTCACGGTCACTTGCCATCGCTGTGGTCACTTGCCATTGCTGCGTCTCTTTAGGGTGGGACCGTAAGCAGAAGGGGAGGCCTCAAATGTGGGAAACACCTTGGATCGAATTACTACTTTTCTCAACCTTTCAAAATGGGTTGAGAATCCATTTAGAGTTACTCGTGGGAAAAGGTTAATAGATATTTTAATGAAAAATTTGACTTTGACGAGATTTAGAACTCAATGGCTTTGAATTTTGAAGCAAAGCCTTTTCCCGTAAGACTGGAGAGTCTTATGTTAGCAGCTGTGCAAACTCAGAGGTAGGAGAGTAGCCACGGGGGGCGCTGCATCCCCTGGACGCCCTCATAGCACGCCGAGCACGCCAGAGGAAGAATGAATGGTCGTGTGACCCTGAAAGCCAGACGCAGACATTTCACACGTGGCGTTACCCTGAGACTCTCCAAAGGTCAGCTCTGCAGGAGAGCACGAACACCAGACCTTGCGCAAGAGCCCAGTCCTGTCCGATGCCTCTGTAGCAACCACCTTTCTGCCGCAAACGTGGAGTCGCTCAGTTGGCCTCGCTTCCTTCTCATATGTCTCTGCTGTGCACCAGGCCAGCGAGGAGAACGCCAGGCTTGGGGCACCCAGAGCTCACTGCTCCCAGCACCTGCTCTGGCCTGCTCAGCACTCACCCCTGCCCGCCAAGCCCCACTGCACAGGGAACTCGATTTGTCAGCCACCAGCTAGCTGGGCTCCCATGGGCTAGAGAACCAAGTTATTGAGCATTAGTCCATTTTTTTCATAATCCCAATGTCAATATTCCCCTGCCCTCCTAAGTCGCCTCTCCCTAGGGTATATTTGGAGCTCGGATGGCTCCGCCCTGGAGCCGGCCTCCTCTTGGTCAGCAGCCACAGCACACCTGCTCCTCGCCCTGCCTCCTGGCATTCACAGGCAGCTGCCTCTCTCAGTGTCCTGCTGCTGTCGCTCCTCAGGCCTCAGAGGAGGGGAAAAGGTGGGGAGGAAGGTCCCTTTTCTTCCCGGACCTTTGATTCCACCCAACACCACCATGGAAGGCAGGGCATGGGAGCAGAGCTCTGGAGGGCAGAGCCCTTGTGTGGAGTTGAACAAAGGTTCTAAGGCTGGTGAAAAGTCGTGGGGGAGAAAACCGTGGTTATCTGGGGCGAAAGTGCCCTGTGTTTTCCTACACCTGAGCCCGAGGAAGTGCAAAGATATCAAGGGAAGCAAATTACGTTGGGCTTAAGGTTCTATTAGTACGAGTCGAGAGGTTAGGGCTGACAATTCGTGGGGAGTTTAAAATCCAATATGGGCCATTAAGGAGGAAGCTGCCCTGGGACACAGTGAAGGTCCCATGGGGGTGACCTTTCCAGCGACCAGGAGAATGAGCATCGGGCCATACTCAGGGGCACTGAACGAGCGGGCTTTGTCCCCTCTTTGTGAGGACAGGCTGCAAAGGAGGGGGGATGTAGAAGACAGTAGGGGGCACAGTCACCTCAGGTTGTCCCGTATCGGAGGTTGATGGAAGAGAAACAGGACAAAGAGCGGAGGAGGAAGACAGTGGGGTTAAGTAGTGACTCTCAGGGGACATTGTTTCAGGGCCTTGGTAGAAGCCAACCCCTTCACGATGTCATCTGGTTGTTCTGTGAGTCCTTGGCGATCAGCTTACTACATGTTGTCATCCGCTTCTGGGGGCTCTCGGAAGAGCCTCAATTTAAGGTCTTCTTTTGGGGTGGATCCCATTTGGAGGAAGACTTGTATTTGTTAAGTAGTGAAATATGAACCCAAGGTCGTACCTTTTTTCTTTTTCTTTTTTATTTTAGAGACAAGGTCTGGCTCTGTCACCAAGGCTGGAGTGCAGTGGAGCCATCATAGCTCACTGCAGCCTCCAACTCCTGGGCTCAAGTGATCCTCCCACCTCAGTGTCCTGAGTGGCTAGGAACAGGTGTGTGTCACCATGCCTTGCTGATTTTTTAAAGATTTTTTGTAGAGATGAGGTCTCGCTATGTTGCTCATGCTGGTCTTAAACTCCTGGCTTCAAGTGATCCTCCCACCTCGGCCTCCCAAAGAGCTGGGATTACAGCCGTGAGCCACTGTGCCCAGCCCCAACAGCTGTACTTCTTGTCGTTTTGCTGTGGTGCTAGTGATTCAGTAAGCTGATTAATGCCCCCCACTAAAAATAACCACGTTCTAATCTTTTTTAGCTATGAATGTGCCCTTATATGTCAAAAGGGACTTTGTGGATATGATTAAATTAAAGATCTTGAGATGCGGAGATTATGCTGGATTAGCTGGGTGGGCCCTTACTAGAGAGCGGTGAGTTCAGGGGGATGGGAAGTGGCACATAGGCTATGTGAGGATGGAGGCCCAAAGTTGGGGAGAAGGGAGGGGCAGGGAGCTGGGGACCACAGGCCGCCCCCAGAAGCTGGAAACGGCAGGGAGGGAACCCTGTCCCCGTGGCTCTAGGAGGAGCTGGCACCTCAACTTTAGCCCAGAGAAAGTAATTTCAGACTTCTGGCCTCCAGAACTGTGAAATTCAAGCTGTGTTAAGCCACTAAATGTGCGGGGCTTTGTTGCAGCAGCACTGGGAAGCTAGTGCAGGAGGAGAGTGTTACGTCCCTTCTACCAGGGTTCAGGGGCGGTCTTTGGGCAGTGAATTTCCAGACTGGGTCTCTGACCCAAAGATCACACAGAAGCTGCGGGGGGTGTCTGGGGAGAAGGCAGGCTTCACCACTGGGACAAGTGTGAGTGCACTTTATAAGGATGTGGAAGTCCTTAAAGATATAATTGGATCAGATTTGAGCCCCCTAAGGCCCAGGAGGAGCCAGGATTGCCTCTGGCTGGTGGCGACTATTACCGGACGTGAAGGCACTGGAGGCTCACTGGGGCTGAGGGCAGCACCCTGGGCCATGGCAGGCTGCAGAGTGACAGGTCGGAGGTCAAATGCTCCCTCGGCTCATTCTGTGCTTGCAGAGGACCGAGGTGGCAGGACAGGGCTGTTCTTGCGAGTGAAAGTACTTGAATAACCTTACTGGAGATGCGAGTCTCTCTATTGCTAGGGAGGAATGAAGAGATGCCACCGTGGGGAGAATCCTTTCCGGCGGCAGCTCAGCTGTAGCAGCAGCGGTAGCTTGTTTGCAGGGAAAAGCTTCTCCCATCCTGAAAATGTGCAGACTGGGATTAGAATGTATTTGTTCCCATGAGACTATAGAATTTGCCCGTAGACAGAGCGACCGGAGAGCTGGCTGTCATCCAAACTCTATTGTTACCTTGGGGCCAGGACTGTGTTTCTGGCAGATGGGGCAACTTGAGGCTACCTACTCCGCCAATATCCGTGATTCCCTTTGCTGTGACGCCCAACCTTGTGGGGCCACAGACTAAGTGTCAGGTGAGGGGCCCAAGAGAAACTGGGCAGCCATCTGGGTGTCTCCAAATCCCACCTGAATGGATAAAACACCCGGTCTGTTTCCGGGGAGCCCTTTTTCAGTCTCAGAGCAGTGGCCATCGCTGAGTCCCCTGGGTCGGGTTTCTGTCTGAGCGGGGCCGGGCCGGGGGACACGTCCTGCGGAGGAAGAGTTACCTCAGCAAGAGCCGGCGCAGCGAGTCTGCTGGCTGAGGAGCTTCGTCAGCTCCACGGCGCCAGTGTGAACTGTGATTCGAGAAGAGCTAATTCCTTCCTTCTAGCAGTAAGGCCTCTTTCTTGTAAGTTAGCAATTTTGGTTACATTTTTTAAAAAAATTTTATTATGGTAAAATATGTACAACATAAAATTTACTATTTTATCAATTTTAAGTATACGGTTCAGTGGCATTGAGCACACTCACACTGTTGTGCCACCGTGATCACCACCGTCGTCTCCAGAACTTTCCCACCTTCCCAATCTCTGGCCCCATCAAACCCTAACTCCCATCCCCCTCCCAGCCCCTGGCGCCCGCCGTTCTACTCGCTGTCTCTGTGAATTTGACTCCTCTTGGAACCTAACACGGTGGAATCACGCAGTATCTGTCCTTTTGTGACTGGCTGATTTCACTTAGCAAAACCTCTCCAGAGTTCATCCACGTCGTGGCTCGTGCCAGGATTTTCCTCCTTTGGGAGGCAGAATAACGTCCCACTGACGCGTGTGCCACGCGTTCTTTACCCATTTGCCCGTTGGTGGACACTGTGGCTGCTGTGGGTAGCGCTGCTGTAGACATGGGGGTACAGGTACCATTCGAACCCCTGCCTCCAGTTCCCTCTGGGTTCCACGTTTCGTGGCTGTCCCTGGCACTGTCACGAACCTCTTTGTTTCTACAGCATCCCAGAAGCATGTGCGACTCCAGCAGTCTGTCTGCTCTCTGTGCAAATACTGGCTCTCCTGTCTCACGCAGGGTGCAGGCGTGGCTCGGTGCGGCCACCAGGGCTGATTTAGCCTTGGGAGCCACACTCAGTGGGGTGGTGGCTCTCTGTGAGGGTCCCTTTCGTATACCTAAGGAAGAGCTTCGCCAAGAAGGTAACTGGTGTGTCTGAGAGGAGTCTGGCCAGGTTGGGTGAGGTGAGCAGAGGGCTGTGGTGGCAGCGCCTGGGGAGGGACCCTCAGAGGAGGGAAATGCAGACGTAGGAGGAGAGTCCCCATGTGGGGCCCAGTGATGTCTCCTTGGTTGTGGCGCACAAGGAAGAGGAGACAGGGAAATGCCAGGGTCCAGTGGCCGCTTTCGGGGACCCCCTGTGTTGCTGTCTGGTCTCAGGGAGGGGTCTTGGTGGTGGCATTAGCTCATTCAGGGAATGGACTCTCCCCTTCAGAGGAGACGTGGGGTCCTGGGTCAGCTGCTGGAAGGCTGCCTGGTTGCTGTTTGCCTTCAGAGACCTGTGTTGCTCAAGGGCGAGAGCTTGGAGCAAGTACCAGGCATCGACTGCGAGCTGCTGAGATCCAGAGAGCAGAGAAGGCTGTCATCTGCACCTGGGCCGGGCTCCAGAGAGAGGTCACAGCTCTCGGGTTGCATCTCGGGGCCTACAGAAGTCAGCAGGGCTCAGTAAAGTCCTGGCTTGCAAAGACCCACTGCACTGCCGACTTTTCCACATGAAGGCAAAGGATTCTGAGAGTTGGCGTGAAGAGGGATGCTGGAAACCTCAGGACATCATTGGGTGGGTCAGAGGCCAGGCAGTGTTGGATTGGGAGTGGAAGAGCCTGGGCTTGACCGTTCAGGATTTTTTTCCCAAGTCCGGAACTAGTTGTCTCCCTTGCCATTGGGCTGCCTTCCTGGGAAGCCAGTATTATTACAAGGACTGGGCACAGGGACCACCAGTCCCTTGTCACAGAGGCCTTGAACTGTAGTTGGGGAGGCCATTGAGATCGTCTCGGGGGTGTGCGGAGGGTCTGTTTCAGCCTCCGCTGTTTGATGTTTGGCAGTGTCAGGTGAGCGAGCGGCCCACAGTGGGTTGTGTCTTAGTTAACACAGTGGGTACTTGAGGGGGTTCAGGGACTTTGAACAGGAGCAAGAAAGGGTGGGTGGTCAGTAAGAGCCACTCAAGGGCAAAGGTGCACACAGAGCGGGTAGCTCAGGATGGGCCCCTGGCAAGGCAGGATCGCTGCTGTTCCAGCTGGAAAGCGGCTGTCCCTCCTGGAAGGTTTGCTGGCGCGGTGGCGGAGCGGGAAGTGCTGGCTGGTGGGAGGTCCCAGTGAGAAGGGAAGAGGTTGAGATAAAGGCAAGTCATGTAGGAATTCCAGAGTGTGGTTTGTATTCTCCAAGGATGGTAGGACAAGACATGGGAACAGTGGCCCATGTATCCCCCGAGTCCACCAGATGGTGGGTGGCGGTTGACAGGGATGGGGCACTGAGTTAGTGTGGACACACGGGGAAGGGCCCTGGGGAAAATTAATTGGGGAGATAGACGTTTAGACTCTGACTCCTTTTTGCATTTTGAGGCTGGGCAATCCAGAGTCCAATATCCCTTTTCTTTACAGAATCTGCTGGCGTACCCTGCTGTGGGGTTGGAAGGAACAGACTGCACTGGCTTGTTTCCTTCCAAGAGTTCACATTGTAAAGCCCTTAGTTTGCATCGTGTTTACGTGGCTGTTTCTGCAATGGTGTCCTTGTCCTTGTGGTGTTGATCTAGTGTCCGTATTTCAGACAGAGGAGCATTCTGCCCCCTTACATTGTGTTTTTGGGTAGCATCTCTAATTACGATATAAGCCATTAATGAAGCCAGTGACCAAGGCAGAAGCTATTTGGGAATGAGACCAGAGAAGTCCTTCCAAGCACTGTCTAATCTATGTCTGTAGTTAGAGGTGGTTTGGCTTTTTCAAGCAATAAAGTGGCATCTCCAGTGTCCACTAGCAAATGAGCAAGTTGATATAAACCAGGGAGCAGAGAATATGCCCTGAGGACTGGCCTGAATTGATTTCTAAATTCTGCCCTCGTCAGACGGGGTCCAGAAGCAACACCATGGGGGTCTGGGCGAGGACAAGGCACTCAGGTCGTCGATCTTCCCTCACAGATGATGGTGGGGGGACAGGTTGATGGGGGCGGGGTGGGGTGACAGTGGACAGGAAGACATCGAGTCAGGAGTCGAAAATTACCCAGCATGGCAGCCTAGAGGCTCACCCCTGACTTCTACCAAATACTCAAAGAAGTAACACCAATTCTTCACAAACTCTTCCACAAAATAGAAGAGAGGCCCCCCACTCATTCTATGAGGCCAGTGTTACCCCAAAACCAAAACCATAAATCTATCACAAGAAGAGAAAACTCCAAACCAATATCTCATATGAACACAGACACAAAACCCTCCGCAGAAGACTGCAGATGTCTGATGTCCACTGGGTCTTAGGCACTGGTTCTTTCTGCCCTATCCTTGTACGTTGTGACTTTGTTCTTTAAGTTAAGCCTGTTTTTCCTCAGATTTATTTCTGTAATACTATTTGAATTAAAACAGGTAACTTTTTTTTTTACAGGTAACTTTATTCCTCTTCACTTTAGATCCCAATATTTCTTCATCTTGTTCATGCAATTCTTTTTAAACTCCTTATAAGAACGGGCCCATTTTCTGTTTGTATGAATATCGCAGGGGACTTCCCTTTTATCTTGACTCACTGCCTCCTTTTAATTTAACCAATTTGGATATCTTTCTCTCCTCTAATAAGACACATTTTTTCTCAGTTTAAAACTAAGTCCATTTTTTTCTGACCTTGTTTTCTTTAACACTGTCCTTTGACTCTAGTCAATGTTTATCTTTTATGCTCATTTCAGAAGTCCTAAATTCTATCTCCATGGAAAAAGAGCCCGTCAGGGGGTGCTTCTTTCTCTCCTTTCACAGGTAAGGGGGTGCTGCTCAGTGGTTAAGGGTGGTTTGGGGGTGCCGTTCAGTGGTTAAGGGTGGTTAGGGGGTGCTGCTCAGTGGTTAAGGGTGGTTAGGGGTGCTGCTCAGTGGTTAAGGGTGGTTTGGGGGTGCTGCTCAGTGGTTAAGGGGTGGGTTGGGGTGCTGCTCAGTGGTTAAGGGGTGGGTTGGGGTGCTGCTCAGTGGTTAAGGGGTGGGTTGGGGTGCTGTTCAGTGGTTAAGGGTGGTTTAGGAGTACCGCTTGGTGGTTAAGGGGATTGGTCAGCGGTGCCACTGTGTGGTTAAAGGGCGGGGTTTTCCAGGTGAGTCAGAGCAGCCAGACAGTCGGAAAGAATGATCGGTCGCTGTGACTCAACGCCCACGGCTTTGAGCTTTTAAGTTCTAACAGAAGTTGGAGTGTGGAAAGTAGAAGAATACTGATGCTCAGAAGCTGAGATCCCGACAGTCTGGGGCAGAGCCTGTGTGTGACGAGGACGGGGGAGGTTGAGGGCAGCCACCCGCCCCACACTCACACGTGGTCCTGAGCGACACCGGCGGGGTGTCAGCAGTCTGCCGCCCCCGCAGAGTGTCCTCAACTCCAGTAATAAAAGCCAAGGCTGTCAGAGGAGGTTCATGAGGTGTTTTCTGTGACCCTCTCTAGTTCTTGTTGTTGTTTAATCAGGGACAATGTTTACACATAGACTTTTTCCCCCAGAGGATTCATTAATTGAGTTGTCACTAAGTGGTTACGGATTTTTTTTGTTTTTGTTTGCTTTTCATTTATAACCTTGCTCATAAGTTTAGTTTTCTGCTGCCTCTGACTTCTAATTTTATAAAAAAGGACATACTCAATCTACAGCAGAAGGGATTTTCAGTTAAGTAACCGGCCAAAGGCCACCAGTTAGTTAATAGAAGACTGGGGAATAGAAATCTCAGATCTGATTTGGAATATTATACTTTAGTCACTGGGGAATGTTCTTCTATTTTTAAAAGATTGTTTTCTTTAATAATATTTGGAAGTATATTTTTGGGTTTGGGATAATAGAGAGCTAAAGCTTCATGAGCCATTCAACTTGGATAAAATAATAGGAAGAATTTCAAAGAGAAACAAGCAGGTCATTTTGTGGGCTCTGGGTTTGTCTTCACCCCCTTTGCTAGTTTGAGGACAATATTGCCTGTTCCAGAGGTTCCCAGACAGTCTCAGTTCAGGGCACCCCAGTAGTGCATGGAAGCTTTTTTTGTGGTACCCACTGGCCAAAAGAAATACCTAACTGTTCTGTTTATTAAGTACTAATGTTCAAACAGCTTAAGAAGTATCCATGTCCTCACAACTAGATAAAAAATAAAAAACATAAATCAAAATGAAATAATTCATTTCATCCTTAAGTAACTAGGGTCACGTGCTCATGGGTGAGCACAGCTACTCATCAGTGCACAATTTCTCAATCTTTGCAATCATTGGACACAGCCACACTCACTTCCTGCTCTACCTTGATTTTTGCTTGATTCTTGCTTTTTATTGCAGCAGTTGAAGAAAACCCAGCTCCATGTGACATCATCTAAAGGCAACTAATGTTAAAATCGTGATCACCCTCAAGCTAGTAGTTTCCAGGAATGTTAGTGTGTATTCTCAGAAACAGAAAGCATCCTGTGGCACCACCAGGGTTCCTTAGCTCACAGTTTGGGAACCACTGAAGCAAGTTCTGTTTCAAATTTGCAGCCACCCCCTGAGGGGATGTGCAGGTGTTAAATTAGCCATGGAAGGCTCCTCATCCCTTGTTCTGTGGCTATGAAAGATTGGCAAAGCTGTAAACAACACTTAGTAAAAGGCATCTCAGAGGCAGTGCAGGCCAAGCAGAGTCCTGCATCCCCGCCAGTGAGCTCAGTGTGCATTTACGGCCAGCTATCCCTTCTTAGGTGGAAAATTCCAAGTAAATCATGAAAAGAGTATTCTGGCCTTCTTAATTACACTTTTCTCTGTCCTGCCCCAGACTAGACAAGGAGCTCTGATTTCCTCCTCTGAAGCAAGCTGGGAAGGTACCTGTGTCCTACTGCTTGGGTTCGAGGCTTGGATTTGACAGTTAACCCCCACAGTGATCGCTGCCCAAGACAGAGGCGCCCAGGGACTGGAGGCCAGGTATCGAGCACAAGGCGTCTTTCTCGCACTGGCGACAGGTCTTCTCTGTCACCCCAGTGGGCTGCGGCCGTTCCTGCACCTGATTGACGCTGCTGGGAAACTGTGATGCACCAAAGGAAAACCATTCTATATAAAGTCTTACTCATCGTTTTCCTCACCGAACACCCCAGTGCAAGCTGTGACTATTTGAGCATCTGTGGACAATGTTCTATGTGGGGGAGAAAAACCACACCTGAATCCTTCTCTAGGTTTTATGAAAGGAGATTCAGACAGATGGGACTGCTCTCATATTCTAACATCAGGAAAGAACTAAAATTACTTAAATGATCTAAACCTTCAGTTTGCTATAGGTCTCTTTTATTCTGCCTGCTTAATTCGACTTTTCTCTTATTGACCAGATTTTTGACACCTTTTCAATTTTGGAAAGTCTTCCTCTAATCCCCAAATGCTCCACTGGCCTCAGTATAAATGTTCCTGCCTCCCCTTCCACCAGGTTATGAACCCTTCAAGCGTTCACCAGTGTGAGGGAAACAGAAATGGCATCGTTTTGTAAACCTGCAGAAAATCCCTTCTACACATTCGTACGTTTGTGATGGTTCCCAAGTGTGAGATGATGAATGCTTTTCCGTGAAATTTCATTTAATAGATGATCCACAACATCGGCAATGGTGGAGAGAGGAGAAAATACCTCCTGAAGTTAAACCCAAAGAGAACAGCCAATTATATGCAGGTGGGTTCTCGCTAACCTGTTTTTAAAAGAGATTTTTGAGTAGCTTTCAATTTGCAAGGAAAATGAGGAGATGATACAGAGAATTCATTTCCTCTGTTGTTAACATCTTACGTTGTCACTGTACGTTTGTCACAACTAAGAAACCAATGCTGGCGCCTTGCTACTAACTAAACCCCGCACTTCGCTTGGGTTCCGTTGGCCTTCTCGTGAATGTCCTTCATCCGCGTCCGAGTCCCATCCAGGGTACCCCTTTAATAGTCACTGTCTCCCTGGCCTCTGCTGGTCTGTGCCAGTTTCTCAGGTGTTCCTTGCTTTTTAGTGGCCTTGACAATTTTGAGGTGTACTGGTCAGTATTTTGTAGGACACGTCTCAATTTGGGTGCATCTCATGCTTTTCTCACAGCTGGGATCTTGGAAATAACACAACAGAGGTGAGGTGCCCTTCTCCCGCTGGTCACACACCTATGGATCGCCCTGTGCCTTTACCTACCAGGGAGACTGCCTCAGCGTCGGGGTGAGCATCTTTAATTCAGTAGGTAGAGCCAAATAGTTTTCAAGGAGGTAGTGCCAATTCGTAGACCCACCAGCAGTGTCCAGAAGTTTCTGTTTCTCTGCAGCCTCCCCACTATGTGCATCTTAATCCATCCAAGCTGCTCTAACAAAATGCCTTAGACTGGGTCATTTATAAACAAAAGACGTTTATTGCTCATGGTTTTGGAGCCTGGGAAGTCCAAGGCAGACTCAGTGTCTGGTGAGGGTCTCTGCTCCACAGACGGCACCCTGTGGCTGCGTCCTCACGTGGCAGAAGGGCAAATGGCAAACATGTTCCCCCAGGCCTTCTATACAGGCGCTAATCTCACTCATGAGGGCTCCGCCCTCATGACCTAGTCACCTCCCAGGGGGCTCCACCTCCAAATACTGTCACGTTGGGGGTTAGAATTCTGACATACAGATTTTGGTGGGACATACACATTCAGTCCATAGCAATGTGTTATTCTCGCTCTTTTTAATTTTAACCATTCTTGTGTGTGTGCAGTAGCATCTCAATGTAATCATTTACATTTTAACGAGGTTAAGAACTTTTCTAATATGCTATTGTCAGTTTTAATATTTGCTTTGGCGAAGTGCCTGTTGAAGCACCTTGCTGGTTTTCCCAGGGTGCTTCTTATCTGTAGCAGTGCCACAGGAACTTCTGTATGTTCCATACAGCCGAAATACAAGCTATTTGTTCGTTAGATATCTTCTCCCACTCTGTGGCTTGGCTTTTGCTCTATGAAGGTTTCTGATAATGGACCAAAGTTGCTCTTTAAAATGCAGTCCAAAGGTTGCATCTTTTTCTTTATGGTAGAGTTTTTTGTGTCCTGCTTAATGTATGTTTTCCTCCTCTGAGGTCAGGGAGACATTTTGCTATATTTTCTTATCAAAGCATTCATTGTTTTACTTTTCACAGGTCTGCAATCCAGCTGGTGTTGATTTTTGTGTGTGGTGGTTAAGCAGGGTTTAAATTTTTTTTTTTTACCTCGTATGAATACTTGATTGTCCCAGCACCGTTTATTCAAAAGCCTATCTTTCCCTACTCTCTGCGGTGCTATCTTTGTCACACCCTGGAAGCCACCTATGCGGGTGTGTTTCTGGATGACACTCCATTCTGTTGGCTGGCTTGCCTGTGCCGTGGTCTGAATGTTTGGGTCCACCCAAAATTCATATGTTGAAACCTAATCTCCAATGTTAGAGTATTTGGAGGCGGGGCCTTTGGGAGGTCATGAGGTCACGGGAGCAGATCCTTCATGATGGGGTTAGTGCTTTTGTAAAAGAGGCCCAGAGATCCCACTGCCCCCTCCACCATGTGAGGTTACAGCGAAAGACAGCCGTCTGTGAACCAGGAAGGGGCCCTCACCGGACACAAACTGCTGGCACCTTGACCCTGGACTTCCCAGCCTTCAGAACTATGAGAAAAAAATTCTGTTGTTAAAAGCCACCCAGTCTGTGGTGTTTTGTTATAACATCCCGCATGGACTAACACAGTCTCCGTCTTCACCACGCCACCTCTGAGCACAGCGGCCGTCCGGCGGCGCGAGCCTCCCGCCTGTTCCTCACAACCATTTTGGCTCTTCCAGGTCTTTGCATTTTCATATAACTTATTTTTTTTTTTCAAAAAATTTTTGGTAAGTTTTTACTTTGAAATAATTTCAATTTTGTAGGAAATTTGCGAGAATAGAACAAAGAATTTCTATAGATACATCAGCTCTGTTCTCCAATTGATGATGCTTTGTCCATCCCTCTCTCTCTCTCTGAATATATGCAATATATATATTATTTTTTCTGACAGTTTCATAGTAGGTCACAGACATGTTTCTCCTTTATACCCAAATACTTGGGTAAGCTTGCCCTAAGAATAAGGACAGTATCTTAATAACCACATGCACAGTTATCAAAATCAGAAACATAACAGGTATGCAGCACTGTTATCAATTCACAGACTTTATCTATAACTTGCCAATCAATTTTCCCAACAATGTCCTTTTATGCAAAAAAGTTCTGGTCCAAGATCCAGTCCAAACCACATGTTGCACTTAGTCCTCCTGTCTCTTCAGTTTTATCTCATCTGGAACATTCTTCAGTCTTTCTTTGTCTTTCGAGACCTTGACATTTTGACCAGGGACTTTGTAGCAGTTCCTCGGTTAGGGGTTGTCTCATGTTTCTTCCTGATTAAACTGAGGTCGTGCATTTTTGGCAGCAGAACCACAGAAGTGAGGCGATGCCCTTTGCAAAGGCAGCTTTAGGAACACCTGGCGCCGCGGCCACGGGGTTGGGGAGGTATCTGACAGGTCACTCTTCTGTAAGGTAATGCCTTTTCCTTTTGTGATTAGCATATATTCAGGGAGGGGAAACTGATACTACACAAATATCCTGTTTCACGGCATCCTTTCTTCCACCAGTGTCAGCATCATGGATGACTCTTGCCTGAATCGGTTGTCACTGCGGTGGTCACCAAATGATGATTTTCTAACTCCCTCATTCCTGCTTCCTTTATTAGCTGGTGTTCTGTGTTCACTTGTGTCCCCTAAATTCATATGATCATGTCCTAACCTTAGCACCTCAACATGTACTACCTTGCTAGGAGTTCGGGTCCTTACAAGTTAAAATTAAATTATTAGGGTGGGCCCAAATCCAGTAAGATTGGTGTTTTTATGTTAAGGGAAGTTAAGGAAGGTGCAGAGACACACACAGAAGGAAGACGTCGTGAAGACACAGGGAGAAGATGGCTACCCACAAGCCAGGGAGAGAGGCTGAGTCTCCCTCAGACTCAGAAGGCGCCAACCCTGCCCACACTTTGACCTTGGACTTGCAGCCTCCAGAGCTGTGAAACAATGCATTTCTGTTGTGGTGATGGGTCGTGGCAGCACCAGGAAACAGGTACAGTTTCCTATCAGGAGGAAGAGACCTTCCACCTCACTTGGTGATTTACTCTCTCTGATCAGTGTGGACTCATGGGACTTTGCTGCTCATGGTGGCCTAGGCGTGGTGCGAGGGTCCCACATGCTGGTCACGTGGCCTGTGCCCCACCTGTCACTCTCTGTGCCCAGGACGCATCAGGCTCTCTTTGTTCTCTCCCCAGGTCTCACCTGAAGTCAGCCACTTCCCTACAGAGCCCCGGGTCCTGTGAGTGTAGAGTGACATTTAAAAAGGAAGATGTGTGTGTCACATAAGAGTTTTCAAACAACTTATAGTCAAGGTCCATGAAAAAGATCTGTTGGAATGGTGGTGGGATTTCAGTGATCTATAGAACACTTCAGGGAGCATGGAGATCTTGACAAAATGAGTCGTTCTGTTGATAAACTCTCCATTTTATTAGGTTTTCTTCAAGTTGTTACATTAATATTTTATGATTTTTTGTCTAGAGATAAGGCATATTGATTAGATTTATTTCTAACATTTCGATGTTCTTTTGATGCTATTTGAAATAGTTTAGCTGTTCTAAAACTTTGATTTTCTTACTGTTTGTTACTGATATATTAAAATATAGTTGATTTTTCCCTTTTGGTCTTATGTCCAATTAACCAATTTATTAATTTCTAATAATATATTTGTAGATTATTTTGGATTTCTACACACACAGTCATATTATTGGAGAAGTAGTAATAGGTATTTCTGCATCCTTACAATCTCAAAGGAAAACTTTCAGCATTTCATAGTTGAGCATGTTTGCAGTAGGTTTTCTGTCCATGAATACTTACTATCGTATTACAAAAGTTTCTTTTAATACATTTACTAAGAGTTTTTCTAAAATCATTAATAAATGTTGAATTTTACTAAAGGCATCTATTTATATCTATTATATATTTATTGAGCTAATCATATGATATTTCTTCTCTTTTCTGTTGGTGTAGGAAATTACATCGATCGTCAAATATTAAAAGAGTCATGTATTCCTGGTATAAGCACAAATTGATCACAATGTGTTATACTTTTTATATATGCTGGGTACAGTTTGCTAATACTTTGTTTAGGACTAAGTCTGTTGGGGATGTGTAACAAAATACCACAGACTGGGTGACTTTTAACAAGAGAAATTTATTTCTCA
>RJWJ010001160.1:0-146839 GCA_004363605.1 Indri indri
CCAGAAAACACTATTTGGAATTAGAAAAAACAAACTGCGAGCAATTGGTAATATCTATCTATATCTCCACTGCACCAAGTCAACTCGAATTACTCAAGTTCAATGAGTAATGAGTCCAGAGAATGGCTCTTGTGCATAAGAAGCTGACTGCTCAGTGCAATGCAGATTTAATGACCTATGGCTGAACTCTCTTTTCCCACGTTTAAATGGTTTCTTTTGGAGTTACAAAAATAAAATTAGCCCCTAAAGGAGGAACTCTAGCTATGAGAAATTGAAAAGCAGATTTCCAGAGAACTTCATGTGTATAATATAAAATTTTGAGGAATGAATGGAAAATGGTAAAAATTTCACAAATTATTTTCGGAGAGAGTAAATATGTCCCTGGAAGAGGAAAGTAAAACAGAAAGAAACAAATCAAGGAGTTTCTAGATCCTGATTTGAATGACGCTGAAATGCAGAAGTTTAAATATAAAATATTTATCTGAAGTGACCATCAGAAGGATCACGTGCCAACCAGGCACAAGCCCTGCAAGACATCTGTGCCCGGTCTCTTCACAACACACTGCTTGCCCGGCACACAAGATTTTATCCTTTGAAAATATGAATTTTGGATGCCTGCGGTGATCAACCAGAAATGAAATAAAAAATAGAAACAAAACGGACCAACAAAGTTTCATTGGAACACAGCCACTCACATTCATTTATGCATCATCATCTGCGGTTGCTTTCGCACTAGGACAGCAGAGTCCAATGATCCTGGCAGAAACCATACGACCCTTTACAGAAAAGGTTTGCCAGCCCCTGGGCCAGACTTCCAGACTAAGGTTCCAGGTCACATAATCGGGGATTAGAGAGGTTCTGAAACACATCCAAGGCCACGGAGGGATAAAAAATGGTAGAGTCAAGACTCACGCCAAAGCCGCTCTTTCCACAGTCTCTCATGACTCCTCACTGGTGTGTGGGTGTCAGGGAATGGGAGGCAATGAAAGGTCACTGGGAGCCTGCAGTGTTCTCCCAGAGCATCTGGGGAGCAGGGCTCCATAACCCTCTCCTGCAGGTGAGAGCTGGCACAAAATTTCCAGCAGATATCAACAAACATCCCTCAGCTGTTCCGGATCCTAGCCAGGGAGGCCTGAGGACAGCCCCAAACCTGTTTTGTTCTCTGTGTCCATGTTATCCCATCCTCCTTATCCAGCTCTGGCCCTGATGTTTTGTTTGAATCTCTGGACTTGGAAGAGCCTGAGGATTTGAGTTTTGGGTTCGTTTGGTTTTTTTTTTTCCCCCACAAGTGACACACATCGGTTGTCTTGGGAAAGGAAGCTTGAGCAGGTGACAGCTCAGAGAGGTCCCAGTCAGCACCATACGTGGACTACAGTAGGGCAGGGAGCCCCTCTGAGCCTCAGTCCTCTCATGCACTCAGTAGCATTTATTGAGCATCTGCTATGTATCAGATACTTTCCAGGTTCTGGGAATACAAGAATAATGACAGCTCCTGCTTTCAGATTGCTAACCTCCCACTGGGGAAGAGTTAACACAGGTAACTATAGACTGTGCTGTTGCATAACAGTGAGTGTTTCGAGGAGCAATGAAGCAGGGCCGGGGGGGTGTCCTTTAAATTGGGGGGTCAGAAAGAACCTCTCTGAGAAAGTGACCTTTACGCCAAAATGAAGGGGAATGAGAAAGAGGCCGCACAGATGTCTAAAAGAGGAGTCTCCCAGGAAGAGGGAACAGCACATGCACAGACCCTGAGGCGTGGTGTTAGGGGAAAATCATGACAGCAGTGTAGCTAGCAGAGAAAGTGAGGAGCATGAGATTAGGAAAGTAAGGGGGCCATGTGATCAGCAGCCTCAGAGGCTGTGGTAAGGCCTTTGGCTTTACTCAGGGGGACTTAGAAAGTCATGGTTGGTTTTGAGCAGAGAAGCAAGCAGAGTGTTTAAAGGATCACTCTGGTTCGTCTCTTGAGAATAATCCTAAAGGGACAAGGGGAGAAGCATGTAAATCAGTTGACGAGCTATTGCAGTAATCCCAGCAGTAAGTGATGAGGGCTTGCACCCAAATGGAAGCAATAGAAGCAGTGACAAGTGCTGTGATTCAGAATATCTATCAAGGTAGAGCCCACACGATTTCCTGCTGGAACAGATGTGGGTGCAAGAGATGAAGAGGAGCTCAGCTGGCGTCTGAGCGTTTTGGTTGGCCTAAGTGAACAGAAGGAGAGAGGTGCCACCAACCAAAACGGGGAAGGCAGGAGGAGGTGCAGGTTTAGAGGCTCTGCTTCAGACTCAATAATTTGGATGCCCACTCACATGCAAGGGTGGGAGCAGGGGGTGTTGAGTGCAAAATTGGATAGATCTCATTTCATCTTCAAAACCATATGTGGGTATTTATCACTGTGTTACAAATGAGGAGACTGATGCTCAGTGAACTGAAGTTCTGTCTTAAATGGCACATCTTAAGCATTGGCACAGCAGGTGAGTAATGGAGCTAGGACCTGAATCCCACAAGACTAACTACAGAGTCCGTATTCTCCCCACTCCTCCACTCTGCTCATGAAATCTGTGTTGATAAGCAGAAGGCACACACCTCAGTCCTAATCACCCCTCGGTACGGAGCACTTACTGCATGTGGTACTCTAAAGGGACTATCTCACTTAATCCTTATAACAACCCTATATGTGTACCACTGTCTTCCATATTTTACAACTGTGGAAACTGAGACACAAGGAGTTTCAGATTTAGTAAATGGTGGATCTGGGATGTGATCCAGAGATCAAGCTCTTAAGCACTATGCTATACTTCAAAAATAAATGTTTGTCAAATTAAGGAACAGAATGGAATTGTCTGAAATCCAGATATGGCTTCTTGGAGAATATCATTCAAAGACAGGGTCACCTTATCTTTGGATCAATAGATGTTTGTTGCATGAAAGAGTCCCACCCCTGATGGCTGGAACACAGAAAGTCTTTTATTCAACAAACATTTACTGAGTACCACCCACAAGCCAGGCACCATGCAAGGCGCAAGAGCTACAGAGTCAACTGAATCACTGAGGAGCTCAAAGCCTAGCACAGGTGGCAGTGTTATTCTAGTACAAATATCAAACAGGATACATAAAACAGAGTGATTGCATTCAACAGTTCTCTTTTTTCTAGTCTTTCTTATTTGTGCAAGGTTGTATCAGAGTATCGATTAGTGAGTTCAATCTTTTGCATATTAGAAGAAGTGGTGTTATCTTGGCCTAGTCCATGCTCATATTTTTCTTATGAGCTGGAGCATTTGTCTTCCCTTTTGATGTCACATTTGTCTCATGTGCGTAGTGGAAGTGGGGAGAGAATGTGGTTAATGGTAAATAGATGCTTAAGATAATACTCAACAAGTTTTACATTTTACTTTCATGATGATTAATTTTAAGTGCCTAATTTGCAATAATGATAATAATAAAGACTGCCATTTCCTTATCTTCACCAGGATTCAAAGCTGATTTATTCAAGCTTCATGTGAGAATGCCTCATGTAAAGTACACTTGCCTTGTAGAGCCAGCATCACACATGAGGTATTTTACCCTGGAGAATTGACACGTGAATGGGGAACCATAAAAAAATTCTGTTCAGAGAGGGTTTTACAGCCAGTTTACTGATTGTCTATTTGATGGTTTTTTGTCTCTGCCTTTCCACAAAAAAGTCTGGACACCTACTGTTTCCTAGTCTTCACCACAATTTGTGTCACAGGCACTATTTACTTGTATTTTGTCCTGCCTGAGACCAAAAACAGAACCCATGCAGAAATCAGCCAGGCATTTTCCAAAAGGAAGAAAGCATACCCACCAGAGGAAAACATTGACCCAGCTGTCACTGATGATAAGACGAATGGAAGGACTGAACCGGATTCTTCCTCCACATTGGACAATTATGTCCAAAGAAAGATCATCTAAATGGAGGATATCACCATTTCAAGAAACCAAAGATTTCCCCATTTTTGGAAGGCTTAAACTGACTGAAGCCATGCAAGTCTTATATTATTAAGTATTTAACAGTAAACTTGTGCTAATGTAATATCACAACCATTTTGGCTTTGTTCACAGCTGAATCTCCCAGACTCTTCTGGAAGCTGGAAAGAATCACCTCACGTTTCTGTAGACCCAACATTCCTCTATGTCAACTGTTGACCTGCCTTCTTCATGGCTTCAAAATGAAATTGGGAAGAGCATTTGAATGCTTTCTCAAAGAAAACTAATCTGCTGTGATAGGGGACTCAATGGACTCACAGACTAAGGTTCCAGCCATGAGCAGCTGTGACCTGCCCTCGGCCTGGATCCTGAGGCCTCGGGGACCCTTGGCTTGGTCCTAGATGTTGGCTTTCAGAATCAAGTGGGAAATCTCTTCATACTGCCTCACAAATGCCTGTTACCAATATTTGGCTCTTCCTGTGAATCTAGGCTTAGGAGAGCCCAATACCAACCCACTAGCCTGCAGGTTTTGCCTTTCCCAGCTTGTGTCCCAGGAATGGGCTCAGGACTTCCAGGGCTGAAGCTATGTTCGCCTCAGGCTATTAGACTTCTGTGTGCTCACAGAGGCCATGCAGAAGGCCAATGTGTGCAAGGCCTGGAGAAGAGGATAGAAGAAATAACTTTCTGATAACTGGGGCAGTGACTGCAAACCGAACTCTATCCAAATGAAAAAAAAAATTGAGAATGATTCTGAAACTCAACCTAGTCTTGGTGGGAAAAACCACTGGGATTAGTTGGCGATGACTGCCGCAGTGTGGGAATGTGAGAATCAGCACGTGTGCCTCCTGTTTGCCAAGTCTACAAGAACTTTATCTGAAAATGGAATGAGCTTCCTTGAAATATGGGGAATGCACCATCCCTTAAAGTGCTTGCTCAAAGGCTGAGTGATCACTCATCCTGACTGTTGCTAAGGAAATCTAAGTGTCAGTTTTGGAGGAAGGCATTTGGAATAGATATGTTTAAGGGCTCTTCTAATACTTAAATGGTAGATTTGTTTTGGTTGGAGCAATGTGCAGCATGCCATTGTAATGCATGGCCTGTGATTTGGGTGATTCCCTATACTTGCCTCCAAAATGAAATACATTCAAAGCGCCTATAAGTAAATGAAAATGCACTTGAATTAGCACTGGTGTGTTTAAATTTAGTATGTCAAGTGGGGCCAGAGAGGAACAACTCTGGGCCTAGCAACACCACTGGAGTCCTTTCAGCTGTAATCCCTTGAATTTTCTCTAATCGGTCTTGACAAAGGCAGCCTTAGCCCAAACCGGAGTCCTGATTTTCCTTTCCTGCTGACTATTCTTTCATCACTGGGACTCTCCTTTGGTAAATTGCCAGCTCAGTGCACCATGACATCCAGCTTTGGTTTGGCTGGAGAACGTGGACAGTGTTTGTCAATATGGAGAGAAAGAGATGTGTGGGTACAAAAAGTACCTGAGAACAAAAGAGCCAAATAAAGTATAAAATAGAAATCTTAGCTTTTGGATGTTCTATTTCACTTGGAGACTTCAATGTTTAATCCATAAATATTTACTAGGCACCTACCATGGAGCAGGCACTAGTTAGGTACTAAAGATATATTAGTAAGCAAGAAATGCACTGCCATTGACTGCAGACAAGCCCACATCTGCCAGAGAAAATCGAAGCATTGACAGTGAGGTGCCATCTGTGCTGGGGTGGCAGGAAACAGTGACATAGGGACATACAGCAGGAACAGTTAGGGTGAGAGATGGAAATCAGGAAAGCCTTCCCAAACAAGTGACAGAAATAGAACAGGGAAACATGACTATCGGGCAATAAGCCAGGAATTATTCTTACATTTGAAAAGCCATGGTCTTGCTTCATTTTCTGTAGCTTATAACAAAATATCTGAAACTGGATAATTTGTGAAGAAAAGGAACTTATTTCTTACCGTTTTGGAGGCTGAGAAGTCCAAGGTTGAGGGGCACATTTGGTCAGAGCCTTCTTGCTGGTGGGGACTCTCTGCAGAGTGCTTCCTAACACTATCATTTTAATATTTATATAACTCTGTCAATTTGTGGCCTATTATTTACCCAGTTGATTGCAACAGAATACATAAAACACAATTATAATCATCTCGTCTCTTATCTTCTATTTTTTTCCATTTTGTATTAAATTGAATGCAGTATCTCAATGCCAAAGCCCTTTAATATTCTAATACTCACTGAAGTGAATTGTTCATGTATAAAATTGTTTTTCAAATATAAAGAGATAATGAATGGTGAGCCAGAAAGACAGACATTCCCATGAGCTTTGCTACGCAGCCTCTAGTGCTTTACTGAAAGGCACTAACCCTTTACAGCTCCCGGTGTCCATTCACAGACCCTAAAAGAATCTCTAGTCAAATTAATAAGCCTATTCCCTCATCTCCAAGCCATGGAGGTTGACATTTCATCTTTTAAGCCTCACTGAAGAAAAGTAACTCTTCCAGCTTCTGGCTCTGGCTTGATGAAGTAAGCACATTCCGCCTTATTTCTCTCACTGATTATAATGCAAAACCCTGGACAGAACCGTGATGTAAATGTATGAGGACTCTGAAATATAAACAATAGCAGGCAAATTGAAGAGGGAAATCAAAACTCAAAGAACAGCAAATAACAGCAGTGAACTTTTCTGCATTTTTCCCCTCCCATGTCTCCTGGCTTATATTCCAGGACAGACCAATTTCCAAAACTGCACAATGGACATAAAGAGATAAAGCTCCAACAGCAATCTCTCTTCTGTCCTTGTTCAGAGTAACAGGAAGAAGTGACCTTGTGGGAAAAATAATGTAGAGGGAGGGAGGAAATAATATTTAAAGACATAATAATTGAAAACTTCCCAAATTTGGTGAAACACATAAATTTATTGATTCAGGAAGGTCAGCGAACCCTAAAGATGATAAATTCAAATAAAACCATTCCCAGACACATTACAATTAAACTGATTAAAATCAAATATGAAGGAAAAAAATCTTGAAACAAGCCATAGAAAATCAACACATTACGTATAGTGGAAATGATCTGGGTGACTACAGATTTTTCATCAGAAACCATACAGGCCAGAAGGGACTGGAACTATATTTCAATATTTCTTAAAATGCTGAAAGAAAGAACTGACAATCTGGTTTGAATTTTTTAAAAACCCGTCTATACGCTATTTACAAGAAGCCCACATTAAATATAATGATATAGGTAGATTGAAAGTAAAAGAGTGAGAAAAGATATAGCATGTAAACACAAATATAGGGAAAGCTGGCATGGCTACATTAATTTTAGAAAAAGTAGACTTTGGAACAAGAGGAATTATCCATGATAAAGAAGGAAATTATGTAGTTATCAATGGGCTGATTCACCAAAAATATATAAAAATTCTAAATGTGCATATAACTCAAAGTAAATTTCAAAATACATGAAGCAAAAGCAGATAGAGCAGAAAGGAAAACTAGAGGAGTCTATAATTATACTTGGACACTGCAATATTCCTTTCCTACTAATCAAAAAAACAAGTAAAAAATAACAAAAATATAGAAGACCCAAACAATACTATCAAATAATTGGCCCTAGTTGACATCTGTAGAACACTTCGTGAATCAACAGGAAAATACATATTCTTTTTAAGCGCATTTGGAATATTCAACAAAATAGATCGTATGCTGCTTGAAACAAACCTCAACAAATTTAAAAGGATGGAAACTATGAAAAGTATTTTTGCTGACCATACAGAAATCAATGACAGATGACAATGGGAGGATGGTTTTATATCTGAGTTCTAGTCCTGTTCCAAAGGTCTATATCTCTGTTCTTGTGCCAGTACCATGGTGTTTTGGTTACTATAGCCTTGTAGTAAAACCTGAAGTCCTCATATTGTCATCTAATCTTTGACAAAGCAGACAAAAATACACATTGGGGGAAAGAATCCCTATTCAATAAATGGTTCTTGGAAAACTGGATATCCACATGCAGAAGATTAAAACTGGATCCCCACCTCTCACCTCTCACAAAAATCAACTCAGGATGGATAACAGACTTAAACCTAAGGTGTGAAACTTCTAGAAGAAAATGTTGGGAAAATTCTTATGGACATCGGCCTAGGTAAAGAATTTATGAAGAAGACCCCCAAAGCAATCAATGGGACCTGATCAAATTAAAAAGTTTCTGTACAGCCAAGGAAACTATCATTAGAGCAAATAGACAACTTACAGAATGGGAGAAAATATTTGCTTTCTACACATCCGATAAAGGGCTGATAACAAGAATCTATATAGAATTTAAGAAAATTAACGAGAAAAAATCAAACGACCCCATCAATAAATGGGCAAAGGACAAGAACCAAAATTTTTCAAAGAAAACAGGATAATGGTCAGCAGACATAAAAAAGTGCTCAAATCTCTAATCATCAGGGAAATGCAAATGAAAACCACAATGAGATATTGCCTAATTCCAGTGAGAATGACCTTTATCAAAAAGTCCCAAAACAATAAATGCTGGCGTGGATGTGGAGAGATAGGAGCACTCTTACACTGCTGGTGGGACTGCAAATTAGTTCAATCCCTGTGGAAAGTAATTTGGAGATAGCTCAAAGAGCTAAAAATAGAAATACCATTTGATCCAGCAATCCTACTACCAGGCATCTACCCAAAGAAAAAAATACATTCTAGAATAAAGACAACTGCACTTGAATGTTTATGGAAGCACAGTTCACAATTGCAAAGATGTGGAAACAACTCAAGTACCCATCAATACATGAGAGGATTAATAAAATGCAGTATATGTATACCATGAAATACTACTCAACTACAAAAAACAATGGTGAACTAGCACCTCTTATATTATCTTGGATAGAGCTTGAGACTATCCTTTGAAGTGAGGTATCAGAAGAATGGAAAAACAAGCACCACATGTACTCGCCATCAAATTGGTACTAATTGATCGACACTAAGATGCTCACATGGAAGTAATATTCACTGGGTGCTGGTCATGTGGGAGGCGGGCGGTGGGGGTGGGTAAACTCACAACTAATTGATGCAGTGCACCCTGTATGGGGGAAGGGCAAGCTTGCAGCCCTGGCTTGGGTGAGGCAAAGGCATCATATGAAACCAAAATGTTTGTACCCCCATAATATTCTGAAATTTAAAAAAAAATCAATGACAGAAAGATGTGTGGAAAATTCCCAAATTTTGGAAATTTAAAACATACTTCTGAGTAACCCAAGAACCAAAAAGGACATCTCAGAGGAAATAATAAAATGCTTCAAACTGAATGAAAATGAAAATACAATAGAACAAATTTTGTGGATGCAGGGAAAGCAGTGCTTAGAGGAAATTTTATAGCGTTACATGCTCTAAATGCTAGAAAGCTCTCAAATAAAAAATCTAAGTTTTGACCTCAAGAAACTAGAAAAAGAAGAGCAAACTAAACAAAAAGCAAACAAGCACAAGAAAGAAAATAATAAAGATAAGAATAGAAATAAATGCACACCATCCGAGAGATGGACACACTTGAAACTGGGACTTGGGGGGAAGGGGGGGCAAGTGCAACATACGTAACCTAAACATCTGTACCCCTATAATAACAAACAATAAAAAAAAGAATAGAAATAAATGAAATAAAATACAGAGAACAATAAGAAAATCAATAAAACCAAAGGTTTATCCTTTGAAAAGATCAATAAAATTGATGAACCTCTATCTAGGCTACCAAAAGAGGAAGGAGAGAAAAAGAAGAGTTGGAGGGAGGGAGTGAGGAAGAGGAAGAGAGTAAGAGAGAGAAAAAGGGAGAAGAAGGGAGGGAGGGAGAGAGAGAAGGGACACAAATTACTGAGAACAGTAATGAAAGAGGTGATATTTCTACAGACCCTACACACGTTAGAAAGGTAATATGAAAATACTATTAATAACTCTTCCCATAAATTCAATAACTTAAATGAAATGGACAAATTTTTTAAAGACACTACTAAAAGTCACGCAAGAAAAAAATAGATAACCTAAATAGTCCCATATCCATTTACACAAACTAAATTCATGGCTAAAACTTTCCAACAAAGGAAATTCCAGGTCCAAATGATTTCACTGGAACATTCTACCAAGCACTGAAGGAAAAAAAATCATACTAATTCTACACAATCTCTTCCAGAAAATACAAAAGGAGGAAACATTTCCTAACTCATTTTATGAAACCTGAAAACAAAATCAAACAAGAACAATACAGGAAAATAAAACTGCAGACCAATATCCTTCATGAACACAGGCACAAAATTTCTCATCAAAATATTAGCAAATTAAATCAACAATATAAAAAGGATAATACACCACAACCAAGTAGAAAAATGCAAGGCTGGTTCAACATGCCAAAACCAATCTAATCCCTCATATTAACTGTCTAAAGGAAAAAAACGCACATTATCATATCATTAGATATGGGGGAAACATATGACAAAATCACCTATGTTAAAAACCCTCACAAAACTAGGAATAGAAAGAAACTTTCTTAACCTGAAAAAGAACATCTAAAACATATATAGCTAGCGTCATACTTAGTGGTGAAAGACTAAATGCTTTTTCCCTAAGATCAGGAACAAAGTAAGGATATTTTTTCTCACCACCTCTATCCATTGTCATACTGGAAGTTCGAGCCAATGCAACAAGACAAGAAAAATAAATAAAAGATATACAGATTGAAAAGGAAACCATAAAACTGCCTCTGTGCCCAGACAACACTATTATCTACATATAAAATTCCAAAGAATCTACAAAAAAGCTCCTAGAACCAAAACGTTAACTTAGCAAGATCGCAGTATACAAGATCAACAGAGAGATATTCATTGTATTTTTCTGCAGTATCAATGAACAACTCCAAACTGAAACGTAAAAAACTTTGCTGTTTACAATTGTTCTAAAAATAAGAAATACTTGATAAAATAGCTAACAAAACATATGCGTGTTCTTTAGTTGTCTGCTAAAAACTGTAAAACATTGATTAATTAAGTCAAAGAATACCGATAAATGGAGAGGTATACTGTGTTCATTGAATGAACGACTTTATTATTAAAAGGTCAATCTCTTTAAATTTATGTATAAATTTAATGCAATTTCAATCAAAATCCCAGAAGAAATTTTGTAGAAATCAACACACTGATTCTAAAATGTACACGGAATGGCAAAGGAACTAGAATAGCCAAAATAATTTTTTAAACAAGAAACAAAGAGAACTAATACTATTAATACCTGATTTTAAGATATACTATAATGCTACAGTAATCAGGACACTGTGGTATTGGTGAATGTATAGACACAAAGATCAATGGAACAAGATAGAGAGCCCAGAAATAGACCCATGCAAAAAAGATTGATCGAATTCTGACAAAATGCAAAGGCATAATCTTTTCTACGATGTTGCTGAAATAAATGTGCAAGCAAATAAACTCCAAATATATCTCACTCCTCAAAAATGAATTCAAAATGGATCATAGATCTAAATATAACACATAAAATTATGAAACTTTTGGAAAAAACTTAGGAGAAAATCTTGTTAATTTAGGCAAAGAATTTTTAGATACAATACCAAAACACTATCCATAAAAGAATATTTGATAAATTGTATGTCATCAAAATTTAAAACCTTGACCTTTCAAGGATACTATTAAAAGAATGAAAAGACAGGCTACAGGCTGGGAGAACATATATTCACATCACATACCCAACAAAGAACCCAACAAAGCACCAAAATACATAAAGAACATTCAAAACTCAACAATAAGAAAACAAACAACTCAGCTAGGCATGTGGCTCACACCCGTAATCTCAGCTACTCAGGAGGCTGAAGTAAGAGATCACTTGAGCCCAGGAGCTAAAGGCTGCGAGGCTGCAGTGAATTATGATCATGCCACTACACTCCCGCTTGGGCAACAGAATGCAGACTCCACCTCTTAAATTACAAATATGTATCCACCCCCACAACTCAAAAAGTGGGCAAAAGCTATGAACAGGCACTTCACCCAAGAATACATAGAGATAGCAAATAAGCATGCAGAAAGGTTGATTCATGATTAGTCGTTTAGGAAGTGAAAATTAAAATCACAATGAGATCACCCCAACAAACCTATTGTAATGGCTAAAATAGAAAATCCTTGCAATACCAAGTGCTGGCAAGGATGTGGAAGAATGGGAACTCCCATACGTGGCTGGTGGGAATGAAAAACAGCAACAGCCTCTGGAGCAGTGATCAAAATGTCATCTCTCTCACCTACTGAAGACGTACTAGAAGAAACATCTTAGGCGTATTTCCTGATATTGACCCCTGAGCTGAATGTATCCACCCGCACCTGCAGGCTTTTCACCAACCTCCATGCCCCACACACCCAAACCCGGGGGCTAGGCCATCCCTTGATGCAGGAACAGAGGGGATCCAGATCCTGTGGCAAGCCAATTCCTAGGTCAGAGAGGAAACGGTGACAGTGACAAGGACTCCCTCCATGACCAAACTCTGGTCGGGCTCCTCTGAACATCTTCTGCACTAGGCCTTGGCCTTGGCCTGCAGACCCCAGTTATAGCAAGAATCCTGCTAAGCCAGGGTAGTGAGAACCGCCCCCCCCTCCCCCCGCCACCCTTGGTGTAGCTTTAAATAAAGTTTTTCTTTCCTGTTTATCTTTCCAGAGCAATTTTCCTTTGACAATGCTCATAACTTTAAACCCATATACTTTACCCAATCAAGGAACTTGACCCAGAAAATCAGTCCTTCCCCCTTTGGGGATGGAGTGAGTAGGAAGGATAGAGGAAGTCACTGGACCCAGGGAGAGATAAAAGAAGGCCAGGGAACTGCTGGCCCATACACAGTGTCAAGTGGCAATGCAAGCCTTGCGAAGGACACCTGCTCAGTAAAACCAGCATCATCCATGGTCCCGCATCCCTCTCTGGAGTGCAGACAATAAAGGGAACTCAAGACACTGAGCCTCTGACAATGAGGTGACAAGTAAACTTATAATCCTCAACCTCAGCTGGCCCTACAGTTTGGGAAACTTTGCAAGTAACAAAGCCCTGGAAGACAGTCACTCAAAAGAGTGCCTACCCAGGTATTCATTGGCCAATGCAAGAAAATGATACAATTGCCCAGCCAAACACCAGCAAGCAGGGAGGGAGAGGCGAAGTCAGCACCTGGCTGGGCTTGGCTTCTGGCAGCAGGCATTGACTGCAATGCAGACTGGAGTCACCCATGGCTTCCAGGGAGGGTACAGAGCTGACATTGTCAAGAAGCAGGGATTTGGTGGGACAAAAATCTCCCTGCTTCTTATTGTTTAATGACACTGAGAGTTAGGAGTGTTTCCTTATAATGAAGCCTCACTCATAGAGAAAAAGGACACAAAGTGGATATTCTACCCTAAACATTTACAGTGACAAGGACTCTTGTGCAACTGTGATTATGTCAGTGAGTGAATGTGTTTGTGCATGTGTGTGTGGCGTATGAAACATTCAGCTCATGTCATTGCAGATGCTCACCTGCTCTGGGCAGGGTCAGCTGGTGCTTATCGAGGAAAATGAAGGGGGCAGGGACTTTGTCTGCTTGACTCTCCACTGTATGCAGCCCACACAGTTCCTATTGCATAGCAAGTGCACAATAAATATTGTTTGCATGAATAAATGCATGAATGGGTAGTGTGGTAGGCAGAGGAAGGGCTCCCTAAAGACATCCAGGGCCTAATCCCCCAAACCTGTGAGTATATAACTTACATGGCAAATGGGGTGTTGCTGATGTGATCAAGTTAAGGATATTGCTTGAGAAAATTAAAATGTATTATCTGAGAAAACTCAGTGTAATCATGAGCATCCTTATTTGAGGGTGGGGAGGTGAGAGAGATTTGAAGATATTATACTGCTCACCTTGGAGACGGGGAAGGGGTCATGAGACTAGGGTTGCAGGCTTCCTCCAGAAGCTGGAATGGGAAAGGAAACTTATTCTCCCCTGAAGACTCCAGAAGAAGTGCAGCCCAGCCAACACCTTGAGTTTAGGATTTCTGACCTCCAGAACTGGAAGATAATAAATATGTGTTGTTTTAAGCCACTAAAATATGTGTATGTATCACTGTTTTTTAAATTGTTTTTACCTTTTTTTGAAATACTTCATACTTATGGAAAACTTACAAAAAATAGGACAAAAATCATCCAGATTTCACAATTCTTTTCAGCTATATTAAAGTAATTGAATTGTAATTGAAAAATAAAAATTGTATTGATTTAAGGTATACAACTTGATATTTTGATATAAGTTATACATTGTGAAATGATCACCACAGTCAAGCTAATTAACATACCCACATATTAGCCTTTTCTTTTTATGATTTTATAATCTACCCTTGTAGCAAATTTCAAGTACACATTACAGTATTGTTAACTATAGTCACCCGTCTAGTCTGCTTCAAGTCCAGACTCCCAAACAGCAGTGGAATTAACATTCTCTGGATTAATGGCTCATTCATTCATCTCCCCCAAACATTCGTTGAGCACCTACTACATGCCTGTGCTAGGTCACAGGAATACAAAAATAGCTGAAACAAATATCTACCTTCAAGAGATTGAGAAAATGGTGAAGAAAAACCACTAATCACCAGCACAAGCCTAGGGTCCCCTCTGTATAGAATGCCCTTCTCCGCCTCTTCGTTTGGATAGCTTCTCTCCATCCCTGAGGATCATGCTCTGGCACTCCTGCTGCTGGGACTCTTTGGTGATGCCCCAGCCTGAGATAGTTCTTTCCTTTTGACTTACACAAAAACTTTGTTCCCCTTTGTGGATGGATTTATCACTGCTTTAGGATTGCTGTGCATTTTTCCACTGCCGCATTCCCCCTGCTAGCCTCTGAAATCCTTCACTGCATGGGATTGATCTCAGGGCTGCATGTTTCTGGCATCTAGATGGTGCCCACTACACATCTGCTGACAAGTGATTGCCATCGTAAAGACGAGAAGAGCACGTGATGGGAGCCCTGCGAAAGGAATGAGCGTGGCTTGGGGTGACCAGGACGGGCGGTTCTGAGAGGAAGCAGGTGAGCTGCATCTCATACGAGGATTTCATCAAACTGAGAAGAGGGGAGAAGGAATTCAAGATGAAGGGCTGAAGACACGGGAATGCACGAGTAAGGGGCACATTCAGAGAACAGCAAACTGTCGGTGTGGACAAGCCTGGTGGCTATGAGGGGAAGGGTGGGAGATGAGGCTGCTCGATGGTTTGGGTCTAGACTATGAAAAACCAACACCACTTCCTAAAAATTCCTGGGACCAAGCCTGCCCCATGTCTTCCATCTGTGGCTGAACATAGGTCTAAGCAGAAAACACCCAATTCTGATTGGTTACCTGAGTAAGCGGTGGGACTCAGGCACTCAGCTTCTTCTCGTTGCACCTCCACTGAACAGTCACCAGCTGCTTAGGAACCCCAAAGAACAGAGGGCACATTGAGTGACAGGGACCCGGCAGCTGCTCACAGTTTCAAACATTCGCTGTAATTTATACTAAGATGTGGATGTAATTATCCTTATCAAAATCACTTCCCCTGGCAAATTTGTACATTAAGCCAAGTAAATTTCCTCTCATTAAATCACAGCATTTGGGGACTGAGGTTTGTCTCAGCCAAGAACTACAGCTTTCAAGTAATAAAGGCAAAGGAAGAAAAAAGAATTTGGGTTCTCAGCAGGAAGTGAGGGCGGCGAGGAGAGAGGCAGTATTTCAGAAGTGTGTGGCAGCCCAAACCTTGCCTGACTATGTGCCCCTTGAATTTAAAGCAGTCTTAAAAACACAGCCCTTCTCTGCTGCTCACTTCATTTGGAAAATTGAGACTGCTGCATTCTATGTAAGATCTAGATGCAGAAAGGACATCTAAAGAAAGATAGTTTTAATGTTGGGAGCAGGTACTTCAGAAAGGGGATTATAGTTTCAAACCATGAATGAAAAGAAAAATAGACATGTTTGTGCTGGAACTACGTTAACTATGTTCATACATGCGATTCCCTTTGGTTTCCACAAAAAGACTGCGGGGATGTGCACATTCTCATAGTGTCCATTTCTTTTTCTTCTTGGAACTTAACACGATTCTAATTAAATAACTTGGAGTGGAGAATGGGGACACTGGATCTATGATACCATATAAGTCTCCCAGTTACCACAGCTCCTTGTCCACAGTGAGTGCTACATGAAGGGCTGCTGAATGAATAAACCAATTTGTGAATAAGATAATTAGAAATCAGGGATTGTTGAGAGATACAGGAATTAACTTTAAAGGTATCGGAAGTCACCAGACCGGTAAAATTTGGGTGAAACCGAATTGCACGTAATAGCACACCCAGCAAGTTAAGTGTTTATCTCTTAGGACTCTCAGTTGCCCGTGACAAATCTTGACTCACAGTGGCTTAAAAAGTAAAAGAAGGGCTGGGCGCGGTGGCTCATGCCTGTAATCCTAGCACTCTGGGAGGCCGAGGCGGGCGGATTGTCCTGAGCTCAGGAGTTCGAGACCAGCCTGAGCAAGAGCGAGACCCCGTCTCTACCAAAAATAGATAGAAATTAATTGGACAGCTAAAAACGTATATAGAAAAAATTAGCCGGGCATGGTGGCGCATGCCTGTAGTCCCAGCTACTCAGGAGGCTGAGACAGTAGGATTGCTGGAGCTCAGGAGTTTGAGGTTGCCGTGAGCTAGGCTGACGCCACGGCACTCGCCCCAGGCAAGAGAGTGAGACTCTGTCTCAAAAAAAAAAGTAAAAGAAGGAAGTTTTTCATTAGCTTAACTAGGAAGTCTAGTAAGGGTGATATCTAGTGACCTTGAGTGAGTCACGGAGCACATGAGCATATTAAAAGTTCTGAGAGGTCCTGCAGTAAAGAAACCTGTTTAACATTGACTAACCACCCCCTTCCCAACCTATTTGGCCAGGAGGAATGGGATGTCTGTCCCTAGGGTGACTTGTAGCCCACTGGATGGTGACACATGGTGTCCTGGTCCTCCTCCCTCTCCGAGCACCCCTGCTCTGCTTCCGTCCTGCTCTTACAGAGGGTCCGTCCCACAGTCCAGGGCACGGATTCTGGCGACACCTGCGCTCCCACAGTGTCTACAGCCTGGCGTGCTGCCCACTGCCAGGTGGCATCTCCCCACAGAACTCCCCTCCGAGCGGCAGACCCATGTTCAGATGCCTGCTAGACCCCCCACCTGGACACCCACGGGCACTGCACGTCAGCATGTCCAAACCAAAGCTCACCTTCTGCATTTGAACCTGCTTCTCCTTCTGGGCGCCCCGTCTCGGAGAACGGCGGCCTCCGCTTTGCTGCCCAAGCCGGAAACCAGAGGGCTGTGTGGACTCTGCTGTCTTCTCCCTGCTCCTGCATGCAGGCAGCACTCAAGTCCTCACAATGCCGCATCCCTGTCCTCTCACGCTCCCCGACTGCTCCGCCTGCCTAGGCACTGACAGTGCCCATCTGCATCCCTGCCAAGGCTCGTAGCTGGTGTCTCTCAGGCCACTGTGAGAGGGGTCCACGCTGTGACCTGCACCCGCTCCACCCATGCTGCTCTGGTCACACTTGCCATTCCTAGCCACGCCTCATTCTTTTATCACTCTAGGCCTTTGCATGTGCTGCTTCCTTTGCTTTGAATACTTTTCCATCTATTTTTACCCTGGAAAATTCCTAGCTATCCTGCAAGTGTCATTCCAAGGGTCACCTGACCTTGGCTGCCCCCCAGGGCAGCTTAAGTACACTTTCTCCCAGGCTCCATATCCCCACCGAGCCTCAGTTTCCTCACCTAGAAACAACTATCCCAACATTAGCCATTTGTTGTGAAGAGCAAATGAGAGAAAATAGGCAATGTCCACACTGCACCTGGAAAAAAGATGCTACTCGCTCAGTGGGTCAGAGGTGAGAAGGGATATTCTGCCTCCTCCCCCAGAGTGGCTGCTGTGACCCCCACTTAAGACTGGCCTCTAAGTCAGTGTGACTCCAAAGTTGCTAAGGCTTTGCCCATCCCCTTGACAGGGTCAACACCCAGTGGCTCCTAAAGGCTGAGCTGGTCCCACTATGGTGGACACAGGCAAAACGTCATTAAAAGACAAATCCTGTGCACTAAAGTTCCAGCTGATCAAGGTGCCATAAGGATAGGCACAGAGTGTGCCAGTTCATTACCAAGGGCAACAAGGGTGGACTGGTGCTGGCCCCAGGAGAGAGAGAACCTCATCAAAATGGAAATAGGTGTTCTGAGAAGAGGCCCAGCCACGGGACAGGGGCCTGTGCATGGCTGGTAGAAAAGGAGCAAGCATGGGCCCAGACATCAGGCCCCTGCTCCAGAGGACACCGTGATGGCCCTGCTTCCTCATGGCCAAGGATGGAGCCATGGGGCTGGCCAACAGCCCAGAGACGGCAAGGGTCCCCCTGGACAGCAACCTTGCACCATGCCAGGCAGTGAGGCGTGGCAGAATCTCAGGAAAGAGGGAAGAAACAAAGGCGGGCCGGGCGCGACTAATGCGGGGGCTGGCAAGGCCCTCAGTGCCCAGCTCGCTCGCTGGGAGGATGTGCTCCAATTCCATTCCAGAGCCCAGGGAGAAACAAGAACATGCATTTGACCAGCCGCATCCACGGCTCCCCTTACAGAAACTGTCCTGGCCACTGACACCTGGCCGAGGATTGGGGGGATCTTGGACTCAAGCCAAATCTTGCATCGAGCCCGAGGTCACCGCCTGGCCTCAGAGTCTGTCAAGGCCTGGAAGGTTCCTGCAAGTCAGATATGGTTATTTGAGCTTGTGGAGTCTGAGTGACTTGTAATCCATGCCATTCAGTTCCCATCACACATGGGGATCGCAAGGGAGAAAGAGGCGTTGCACCTGCTGGGAACAGCTCAGGTCTGTCCGGGAGAAAGCCCAGAACAGTTGAGGAGGGTCTGTGGCAAGTCTCCAGTGAACTGTGGAAGCTCAAACCAGAGGCATCTGGCCAAGTGCTAGCAGGGAATGTGGCGGAGATCAAGGGTGGCTTCCTGGAGGAGGAGATGTTGCAGCTGAACTTTGAAGGAGCACAGGGATCCATGAGACAAACAGGTGCGAAAGGGCATTCTACAATAGAAGAAATAGAATGCGCGGAGGCACGGAGACACAAACCAGCATGCTGTGTGCCATGGACTCTCAGCATCCCAGTGGGAGGAGGACAGTGGCAGGTGACAGAGGCCAGAGGGAAGCACTGGGCAAGTGTGGGGGTGGGGGGACCTCGCCTGAAGTTGGTCCCTTGTGAAGGGGATGCCCACTCCCTCCCATGAGTGTGGCATCTCTCTCCTCAATCCAACTGGATGGCCGCTCAGGTCTGGGATTATTTTAAGAAAGGAAGCCCATCCCCAGTACCCAGACCCTAAACCACACATAAATACCCAAATGGCCAGAGGCGGGTGTCAGCTGAAAAAGTGGTCTGAGAAGGGGACTCAGGAAGAAATCAATGAGTTTGGTCTCTTCCAGTCTTTAAGAGTCTTAAAGTCTACCAGACACTTCTCTGGCCAGCTCAAGTATCTCCCCAAAAGGCTATTTTGAGTTCAAAAGTGACCTTTATTTTTTTATATTTTTTTTGAGACAGGGTCTCACTCTGTTGCTCAGGCTATGGTGCAGTGACATCATCATCATAGCTCACTACAACCTCAAAAGAGATCCTCCTGCCTCAGCCTCCCAAATAGCTGGGACTGCAATTACGCACCATGACGCCTAGTTAATTTTTAAATTTTTTTCTAGAGACAGGGTCTCACTATTGCCCAGGCTGGTCTCAAACTCCTGGCCTCAAGCGATCCTCCTGCCTCGGCCTCCCAAACTGCTAAGACTGCAGTGTGAGCCACTGCGCCCGGCCTAAGCACAGCCTTTAAAGTGATTGTCGCCTGCCCTGAGAGCCAGGCTGTAGGGCGCCATTTTTCCAGCTTTTCAGCACAGCATGTTGAAGGGATTAGAAAGCCCATTTCACAGGTCACTGTGATGCTAGGCCGCTGTGCACGTCCTCCCAACTCCCCACCGCCCCCACTCGCACAGTTACTACTCCAAGGGAAGGGAGCCTTCTCCAGTGTTCTCTCTCCAGTGCAGCCAGACAGCAGTGGAAGAGACTCAGCGGTGGCTGCTCCCAGCCCCAGCAGAGCACCTGCCGGACACGCTCGTCTCTAAGGTGCTAAAGAGCAGCCTCTGCAGTCACGGAACCTGAGCTCGCGGCCAGGCTCCACCACGCACTTTCTGTGGCACTCCGGACAGGTTACCCAACCCGCTGTGCCTCTGCTGTCCTCACCTGTGACACGGATGACCGTGATACCTACTTCTGGGATTGCTGTGAGAATGCGGTAAGTTCCTCCTTGGACAGCCCCTAGAACACTGCTCAACATTTAATAAGTGCACGGTAATTGTTGACTACTACTATTTAATCCACAGAGTCAGCCCGCAGGACGGAGTGGGAGCTCCCTTATCAAAATCCCCATGGCTGCGGATGACGGGCATGCTGACTAGACCACCCCTCCCTGAGGGAGGCTCATACTTTCTTGAACGGTTGAATTCAGAAGTGATCCTGTGGCTTCGTTTAGCCACTGAAGCGTGAAGGGGGCTGATGTGTGTCACTTCTAAGCAGAAGCTATTCTTCCTGTGGTCGTTCTGTTAGATCAGCAGCCAAGCATCCCACAGGTGAAAAAAGTGAGACCAAAAGCCAGGAGAACAGAGAATAGCCTTATGGCCGTGCAAAGAAGTTATGAACAGGACACCAAGCCCTGTAAACTCCACATGTGTGTCTGCCTCTGTCAACCAAGATCCTGCTCTGAAACCGTAAAAATCGGTGACTCTGAGTGCACCTGGCAGATGCCCATTCATCTGTTAACACCCGTCACCTCTTCCACAAGCTTTTGTAAGCCCAGGTAGAGTTATTTGCCCCTCCTCATGCACAGAGTTTCTAGTGATTTAAAATTGTATTTTGATCATCTGTTCATGTATCTCTCTCTTCTTATAACTATGAACTTTTTGAGAAGAGGAGTACATAGGACATCTCCAAATCACTCTGCAGAGCACCGACGGTTAAACAAAATGTGCTCGATATATATTGTGTTGGAAGGGGGAGGGGGAGACATGAATAGATAGAAATAATCTTTAGATGATTTACTCCAAGCTTTATCAAAACACAAAAATACAGTCTGTCTTGGTGACTATTGCATCCATAGGATCTAACACATTCACTAGCACATAGTAGGTATTTATTAATAAGTAAGTCATTCATTCATTTATCCAACAATTCTTTACTGAGACCCTACTATGTGTCAGCTGTGTTCTAGGCACTGAGGATACCACAGTTAAAGAACTGTCAAAACCTCTGTCCTCCCAGTGCTTATATTCTACAGGGCAAAGAGACCACAGACACATAATCTTTTTTTTTATAGATGGGGTCTTGCTGTGTTGCCCAGTCTGGTCTTGAACTCCTGGCCCCAAGCGATTGTCCCACCTTGGCATTCCCTAGGTGCCAGGATTACAGGCATAAGCCACCATGCCCAGCCACATAATTTAATATCGAGTAATAACAAGTACTACTGAGAATATTTAGTCAGAGTAAGAGGTCTGAGGGTGATAGAAAGTGTCTCTGTAGCAGTCAACATAAGTTTCTCCCATCTTGCATTGTGGACAGTTAAACACTCTTCTAGCAGGAAAGAGATTTCAGCTGGGATTGGATCCTGGCTTTGCTATCTACTGGCTTTGGGGTCTAGGGAAAGTAACATAAATTCTTTGAGCCTCAGTGTTTGATGTAACAGTTTCTCACCTATTAAACAGGAATAATATTGCCTATGTGAAAGGTTATTGTGAGGATTTAAATAAATAATGTATAAAAAGCATTTAGCATAGTTCATGATAGATACACAAACAATAAATGGCAATATTATTAGATCACATAGTAAAATCATAAACACGAGCCCAGTATATCATCACCATCAAAGCCATCATTGTCACAATAACAACCTAAAGCTCATATGTGCCAGGCTGTTCTAAGAATGTCCCATGAACTCACATTTGATCTTCAAACAACTCAATTATTATAAGCCCCATTTAATAGATGAGAAAGCAGAGAATTGGACAGATTGAAACCTACAGAGGAGAAGGGGCTTGCCAAGATCCAACAGCAAGATGGTGCCAAAATCAGGCCCAGGTTCCAAACCTTCTAATTCCCAGGTCAATGCACTCACCAAGCAAGTTTCATCTCCTCTGAGACCACATACCTGTCAAGGAAATGGGTTTGAGATTAATTCCTGCAGTCCAATATCTACAAAGTATTCCTGGGAAAGCTAATTGGAATCTTCCAGAAAGAGTTCTGTGATCAAGCACACTTGGGAAGTCTGGGCGGGGCAAGATTAGAGAGCTCTCTTTCTTGCCCATCTTCTGGGAGACATGAGTACACCGTGTGCATTGAGACTCACCCGATCCCATCATGCACATCGGGCACAGAGCCCTTCTTTCCAAAGCGTGGCACTGGCTGTCCCCTGAACATCCTGGGGCAGAGCCTCGGGGCCCAGCCTTCACACCCAACGTCCCATCGTCCACACTGCCAGTATCCACAGACCACTGCTGCTTGAAATTCACTACTTCTCATCATGAGCTCTAGTTCAAAAAAAAAAAAAAAAAAGTATTTTCAGGAAACATTTCTCCCAAACCCTTTAATCTGTGAATACTTTTTGTCTAATCAAATATATACACACATCTCTATTCTTCCACTAGAATGGCCATGAAAAAAAAATTTGGTCCAGGTTAAATAAGCCTGGCCAGTAAGCACTTGTCTTGTGCTGATAATCCCTGTTGTTAGCAAAGCAGGAACAAGATCACCCTTAGTTAGGTGAGCTGCCTCCTCCAGGGAGCAGCTGGAGAGGGAGGGAGAAGAGCTCCCAGCTCTGCAGCCCAAACACAGCTTCTGATCAGTCAGCTGGGAGTCGGTCCTTTCCTGCTGCCTGGCTTGAAATGGTCCCCATCGTGTAATCCCCTGAGCTGGATAAAGGCAGCCCTCGTAATGCACCACATCCAGCAGTTTGCACAGCCCTCTCAGGTCCGTTCTCTTCAGCCAGTCTCCACACCCTCTCGCACCTCCTGTGCTGGGGCACTGTCCATGTTGTGTGACTTAGAACCTTAGGTCTGCAGGAGATGCCACCAGGTCTCACTGCAGCTGCCACCATTGGACAATTCCCAGGCACACCGATGGCTTCTCCTCTCAAGGACCCTGTGCGGCTCTCAACTCTTCTACCTTGGAACTTTCTCTGAAGCTACGGTAGCTGGCTCAGCCCCACAGCCCAGAGGTTCAGCAGAGTTAATGTCTGTAGGAACAAGTCTCAACAGTGGGGGATGAGACCCACTGGATAAGTCCCTCAGCCCCTGGAGCCCCAGAGCTGCGACGTCGACCACATTCTCCATGTTTCCTAGTGTCTCCAGGGCAGCTGCACCCACAGCCGTAACCAGCTCAATAACACATTCTCAACTGGCATCTCCTCTGCGAGGTGCTAGCTATCCTCAGTTAGCGGTGGCTACTGCTATGAGACAGCACCCTGAGATTGTATTTCACACATGAATCTACCAGGCAGTAGCCCAGGAGGCTCTTCCTCCAGGTGGAGCTAGGCTGAGCTTGGCGGGATTTGCTCGTGCGCCGGTGGTCGGATGCTGGAGGAGAGGCTGGGAGGGGATCGGTCTGGGATGGCTTTGCTCACCTGCCGCATGGTTGACTGGCTGTCAGCTGGCATGCAAGGGGGACTGAGCCATGGGTCCTCTGCACATGGGAGAAGCAGAGTTTCCAAAGGCGACAGGTACCAGTCTGCAAGTGCCTTCCAAGCCTCTGCTTGTGTCGTGGTAGCTGGTGTGGCAGCTGTGGCAATGCACCTGGCAGGCCTTCAGCTACCAGGCCTGTGGCCGACTGCGTGATTTGCCAGGGCTGCTACGACACGTTCAGTCGTTCCTCAGTATCCACGGGGAATCGGCTCCAGGGCGCCAAAGGACACCAAAATCCAAAGATGCTCAAATCCCTGCTATAAAGAGGTGTGGCGTCCACACATAACCTACACACATCCTCCCATGTAACTTAAATCATCTCTAGATCACTTCTAAAACCTAATACAATGAAAATACTACATAAGTAATTGTTATAATGGATTTTTTATCTGTACTGTTTTTATTGATGCATCATTATTACTTTTTTCTGAATCTATTTGATTGAATTGATTGAATCTGAGGATGCAGAACCAACAGAGATGGAGGGCTGATTGTCCCATAGACCAAGTGTCTTGAACAATACAAGTGTACTGTCTCACAGCCCTGGAGGCCAGGCGACTGGGACCCAGGTGTCGGCAGTGTTGGTTTCACTCCGGAGCCTCTCTCCTTGGCTTACAGATGGCATTTTCTCCCTGTGTCTCCACACCATCTTCCCTGCAGACATGCTGTGTCTCAACCCCCCTTTTCACAAGGACACCTGTCATATTGGATTAGAGGCCAACCTTACTCCAGCATGACTTCATCTTAACTTAATGAATTACATTGGCAATGATCTTATTTCTAAATAAGGTCACATTCTGAGGGTTACGACATATGAATTTGGGGGGCAGAAATTCAACCCATAGCCCTTGCCTAGGGCCCCTCTGTGGCCTTCTGAAACCCAGTTTTACTCTGCACTCATGCTGCTCCCGGTTGGTAACTGAGCTTGGCGGGGAACTGAGGGAGGCCCATTCCTGGGAGACATGGGACTTCTCTAACAGCTGCCTGTGCCTGAGGGACACAGCCTTGAACCTTGCCAAATTTTCCTGACACCACGCACTGTTCGGGGACCATCCTCCCTCTGTCCCTCGGTCAGGGTCAGACTTGCCCCCAGTCTCATCTGTCCCCATTTCCTCTCACAGGCATTTCCCCTGATGACAGCCTCGCACATTTAACCTGTCCTGGCGTCTGCTTCTTGGAAGACCTAAACAAACACAACTAATATCAAATCGAAGCAGATCCCATGGCCAAGACCAGATTCAAGGCATGAGAAAAAGGGCTACCCCACTTTATAGGGGAGTAGGGAACTGTGGGTGTTCTCACAATTTCCCCCACCCCTTCCTTCCATATCCACTCTCCCCACAGCCCTGCTTTCTGCTGCCTGGGGTCACCTGCAGACAAGCCACCTGCACCAGGCTCCGCTTTCAGAGGAGCACAAACCAGCACAGCATCTGACCCCACCCTCTGCTGACGGACCGCGTCTCAGCCACCCTGCAGTTCCATCCTGGAGCCCAGGCTCAGCGGGCACCTCGAATACTCAGTGAAAGCTGCATGCCAGTCACTCAGCGCTGGGGTCGGAGAGGAGCCCGGCATGGTTCCCTCACAGTGGGCACAGACAGACGATGACAGCCCATGGAATCAGTGCAGCAACATAGGGAGCTCGAGTCCAGGGCAGCCACAGGAGAGGCGCCTTGTACAACCATTGCAGGCGTAGTCAGGAAAGACTTCACAGAGAAGGTGACATTTGAGCAGAGCCCTGAAGGATGAGCAGGTGCTGGACAAGCAGAAAAAAGAATGCAGGTGTCACCCAGGTGGACAGCCAGGCCAGGGCATATTCGTGCTGAGGCTGCGAATGGACACTTAAGTCAAAGCCTGGTGGGGCAAGCCCAGGGAGTTAGGGGCACTTCGGAGAGATGGGGAAAGCCAGAAGAGGGAATTCCCAAAGGAGAAGATGGGATTTAGAGGTCAAGGACTCATCAGTTCAATTTTACAACCGTGCCTTATTTCTTACAAAGGTTTCTCTCCATTGTGGTCAACTTTTATGGGTTGAATTGTGTTACCAAAAACAGATATGTTGAAGTACTAAACCCAGTACCTTAAGATGTGACCTTATTTGGAAATGGGGTCTTTATAGAGGTAATAAAGTTAAGATGAAATCACTAGGGTGAGTCCCTAACCCAGCATAACGCATGTCCTTGTAAATAGAGGAAGTTTGGAAGACAGAGATGCACAGAGAGAGAACACCATGAGAAGATGAGACAGAGTTCAGGGCGAAGCACCTACAAGCCAAAGAACCCCAAAGATTTCCAGAAATTCTCCAGAAGGCAGGGAAGAGGCATGGGACATTCTCTCTCACAGTCCCTGGAGAAGCAAACCCCGCTGGCACCCTGATCTTAGACTTCCAGCCTCCAGAACTGTGAGACGACAAATCTCTGTTGCCCTCAGCTGCTCAGTTTGAGGCACTTTGTGCAGCAGCTGCAGGAAGCTGACATACCAACCGATGGCCCATCTTTCCCAGGACAACGCCCAGCACCGTGTGACAGTGGCCTCGCTAGACAGACAGCTTGCGTGTTGTCAGGAGACTGTCATAGCCACAGTCCTCCCTGTTCACTGCATTGAGTCCCAGGGCTGGGACTGTTGTCATTTTACATTAGAGGAAAATGAGGGAGGGGGGGAAGTAACCTTTCAAGATAATACTAAAAACTCACCTTTACTGTGTGCTAAACTTGTATAGTTCATCAGCCAAAAAAAATCACCTATATAACGGCAAATAACTCTGAACATGAAAGTGAGAACAGAGACTACAGAAGACATAGCCTTGAGGCTGAGAAGGTCAAGGAGCTGAGGAAGGTTAAGGCCTCTGCGAGCACAGAGACCAGACGGCCTCAGTGGATGTTCTCTTTCAGAAATAGGAAGAGCAGGAGGCATGTAGAAGTCTCTGGTCCGCAGCAATTCTGAAATCAGGCTGAGCAGACATTGTGTGGCCCTACCCTGGAGAAGGAGAATGTTTCTTGAAGATGCCCTGGTTGCAGAACCAGCTACTCTCGGGGAGTGGTTTCCAGTCCACTGTTTTCTGTGACTCTTCCCTCTAAATTTTGGAAAGCTCTTCCTGGTCCTGTATTCTTCCTTGGTTACATCTGAAAAAGACATTGGAGAATATGTCATTTCAGGGGACCACACATCTTTCTCAGCCTGCCTCCAGCACATACAATTTAAGAGGACCAAGGGTCACCATCAGGCTAGAACAGCACAGGGATGGGAGCTCCTCTGGAAGTACAACTCTCTCAAAAATATAGAAGATGTTTTATTATTGTATTCCAAGAAGCAATATCCACACCACAATCCTTTCAGACATATGCCTTTCTCTCTTGACTTTAGTATGAGTACCTAGGCTCTCAGGCTTCTAAGGGAGAGTTACACCTTTATTCTTTTTTTCCTAAGTCATTTTCTCCATTTGAAGGTTTTACCAGACACTAACTTAATTAATTAAATGATTTAAGAAAGAGCATGAGAGCTTCACCCTTGCTTAGGTCCTAGCCATGACTTCTAATTGGCATTTTTTGCCAAAGACCATCTCAGTTTTACCTTTAATTGGTTGGAGAAAAGAAGTAATTGTATCTTTCAACCCAATAAGTCTGAGAATTCCTGGACTCTCTTTATTTCTTTTTATACCTGCTTACAAATTAGCCAATTCTTTTCTAAGCTCGTCTCTTTCTTGCAGTAGCAACCAAGACATGTTACTAACATTCTGTTTCCCAATCTTTTTACCCTAAGCTGCAAGCTCCTTCATTTCATCTCTTGCCTTTCCAGTTATTCACATAACAGCTTTGCCCAATATTTCACCACTGCACAACATAGATCACCATGCTTCCAACCTTCAGTAGCAATTTTTTTGCTGACCACCACCTGGCCCTAGAGCCAATGCCTCATCTATTAGGGTTTGTGTTTTGGCAGCTCCTCACTCCTGTTACAATAATACAATCTATCGAATCTCTCTGCAGGTCACGAAGTCACTTCAGGGTTCACCAGAACGGCTATGAGGGCAGGGGTAGTGATCTCTTTGGAATGGAGCACAGAAAGCTGCATTTGCAGAGCCGTTCACATAAGACTGAGAAAGTGCTGGTGACTCGTATCAAAGAATGGGGATTGCTGTGGTCTGAGTGCATGTGTCCCTCCAAAATCCATACAGCAAAGCATAATCACCAATGTGATAGTATTATGAGCTGGGAGCTTTAGGAGATTAAGACAAGGCCAGAGTCCTCATGAGTGGGATTAGTGACCTTATACAAGAGATGCAAGAGAACTGCCCACCCCTTCCACCACGTGAGGATGTGGCAAGATGGTGCCATCTTAGAGCAGAGCACGGCCCTCGCCACATGCTGACTCTGCAGCACCTCGATCTCGGACTTCCCAGCCTCTGGAACCGTGAGAAACAAATTTCTGTTGTTTGTAAATTACCCAGTCTGCAGTGTTTTGTTTTGGCAGCCTGGATGGACTAACAGGTCACGGACATCACAAAGTGAGCCCCACATCTTCCTGCTCGTTCTGCTCGGCCCCTCCTGCTGGAATTTTCTGTCTGTTGAGAGGAAGGGGAACTTCCATGTGATCCTGAATACTTGTATTTACAAAGAATCAAAACGAGTCTTGTTGAGAGCCCAGGAACACAGGAGCCCGTCCGCAGCGGCAGGTGGCCAGTTGCAGGTAGTGTGCGGTGGTGGGAAGAGCAGTCAGCTGGCACTGACTCTTTTACGGTGGCATCCATTGCAGCAGGGTCCACATGCCCAGTTCTTAGGCCCTTTCTCTCTAATCATTGCAGAGTACATGTTAGTCTCTCCATCTTCCAGAAAGGAAAAGTCAGACCCGGAGACACTCGACAATTAGCTCAAAATCACACATATTACACATGGTTAAGTCTGAATTGGAACTAGACTCAGATTTCTAAATCCCTGCCCTTTTCATAAAGTAACCTGACTTCAGTAATGAAATGACATCTTTGATCCTCAAGTTTTTCCATCTGTAATGTGGGACAGCTAGACTAGAACTCTCTAGTCTTCTTTTACCTCCGGGATTCTTTGTCTCTAAGGATAAGAATACCAACACTCCTTTGCTGATGGCACTTTCCAGTTCATAATCCCTACCCCACGCTTATATCTAATCACTGCAGCCAGAAGCATTAAATAAAATGGAGAGATTGACATATAAGGGAGGGAGTGGAAACAACCCTCTTTACACAACAATTCCTACTGTGGTTTAGTTATAAACAACCCATGAGGACATTAAGGTTTCTCCGGCAGGCCCCGATTGTGGTGGATGTCGGGATGCCGTGACCAGGCAAATTGCTCCACACTGACTGGGAAGGTGCCACTTCTATCCTCAATCAGCTGGGCTAAGTGCTTTGCATAAGCTGAGTACTTGGGTTAACAACTAGAGCCAGCCAATGAAACACAGAACGTGGGAGCCTCCTGTCACTTCTCAGAAGATAAAGGGCAGTGGCTTTCTACAGCCAGTGTTTATTGTGCTCTGCAGAGAGTGCCGGTTACCTCCCTCTGTGCCTGCGTCCCTTGGATACCCTGCTGCTTGGTTGCACCAGACCTATCCTGGCTAAAATCCCTCCAAAGGACTGGACAGGGAATCGAAATAAAAATCAGTCTCATCTGCTGTCCTTCCAGTGGCCTCACTCGTTTTCTCCACACACTTCCCTCCAGCCGCCGCTCGCTGCCGTGCGCTGGGCGGGGCTTTGGGGGCTGTGGAGGTGGAAAGAGGATAAATGTGGGCTTTCTGTGAGCAGTGATTGCCTAAGATACATATATAAAGATTGTAAACAGTGGAGAAAACACCTTAAGGAAAGTGTCCTCTGCTACGGCGAGGCGGCACAGGCAGCGACTCGTGGCTAGGGAATCGGAGTTGTTCGGGAGGGGGCGTCTGACTTGGGCTTGGACTCAGCAGCACAGGGCAATGCAGACAGCAGCCGTGGATGACTCCCGGGATCAGCAGTGACCGCTTGAATCTTCCCTTCAGATTGTCACAGTCACTAGTCTGGCTGTGAAGGTCTAGGCCTGCAGGTGCCTCCGCCAGAGCTCGCACACATGTGGACGCGGGGCCAAAGACCAGCTCCTCCCGAGACACGGGAGTTTCAGTCAGTTTGCAGCTCGATTCTGCCGTCTCTGCCTACATACTTGAGTCCAGAGTGGTCACGCTAAGAGCAGAACCTTGGGACAATCGCACCAGGGCTCGGTTCTAGGTCCAGCCATTTTTTTAAGCTGTGAGAGTAAAAGAAAATGACTTAACCTCCCTGAGTCTCAATTTCCTTGTATGAGAAGCTGCATTATGGGGAGATTTTGAGAATTGAAATAGTTCTTCCTGGCCCCCGGGAGGGGTTAAGCTGTACTGGGGCAACTCTGTCCTTGCAGTGAACACACTATGCAGTGAGGGTGCCCTTGAGAGCAGAGATGCTATCTGATTCACCTCCGAATCTCTGGTTCGTGGAGCACTTCCTGACAGCTGTCAAGCGCTCCAGAAATGTCTGACGAAACTGTGGTAGATTACAGTATCATATTATTATTTAGCAAACGTTTGCTCTCCCCTCCCTTCTATGGAAGTAGTGTGCTTCCCCACCCCACAGACATTGGCTTGGCCATGGAACTTGCTTTGGCCAATGGGATGTGAGTGCCAGTGAAGACCACATCCAAGCAGAGACATTAAATGTTCCTGCATGGTTTGACATGGTCTCATGTGATCCTCCCCTGACATGAGATGAGCGTGCTTCAGACAGCTGCTGCCGCTTTCCTGATCCTCTAAAGAAAGCCAAATGAAGCAAATACGAACCCCAGTCACCACCTAGATCCAGGCCCATCTGAATCTAGCCAAGCCCAGTAGAGCCCTGGAGAGCCATCTCTGACCTGTGAATGTGAAAAGGAAATGTTTGTCATTGTTAGCATTGAGATTTGGGGATTTTTTAATGCAGCATTATCACAACAAAGCCTGACTACTACATTCTATAAAGTGAATAGAGTACTAGCAATGTGCCAGGTATTATTCTAAGTGCATTATATAAAGGATCTAATCGAGCCCTACAGCAGTACATGGATAACCTCATTCAACAGATTAAGGCCGAGGCAATGTTATTCTCTTCACTTCCTGCATCCAAGTGAACCAGGCCCCTGTGTTTATTAGAACCACAGACCAGGCTTACTGGAGAAAGACAGGACTGTGGAGATGGGATCATCTGGGGAACAGCTTTGGGTTCACAATGTTATGGTCTGAAAAATGCTCTCAGTAACCTCAAATGATTGCTGATGTTTGTGAGGGCTGTTCAAGAGAAGACAAGGATTGACATCTCTGGATGGGATATCTGAGGACCTTCGGTGGCCCCAGGACTCAGGCCAGAGGAGCATGAGCCATGGGCCAGGAGATGCCAGGAGCAAGTGGAAAGGGTGGGCTCTGGAGTCTTACTGCCTGGATCAGAGTCTCAGGACTGTGTGACGTTGGGCAAGTCACTGAACCTCTCTATTCCTCAATTGTGTCATCTATAAAGAGGTAGTATTAATTGTACCTACCTCCTGGATTTGTTGGGAACATTAAATGAGTTAATGTTTATAAAATGTTTAGCACAGAGCCTTTGCATGTAGCCAGCACCCAAAAATCCCCATTACGGTGACTCTCTGCTCGGGGTGCTCTTTGGTTCCCCCTGAGGTCCTTTAGGGACAGAGAGTGGGAAAATGCCCTCAACCCATGCAGGGGACAGGACTCAGGGCTGGGAGTCCTGTGCCCTGACCGGGCCACTGCATCGCTTGTCGTGTTTGCAGTGGACATCCTTTCTTGCTGCCGTTTGCATTGAGAACTAGGGCTTCAGTCCCTCCTGTCGGTCAGCAAAGGCGTTTTCCTAGGGGCCCTTCAGCACAGCCATCATTAAAGTGTTTTCCAGCTCTCCAGGAGAATATTTCTGACACACACCGAATCCAAAAGAATTCAAATGAAGCAAAATAAAGGCACCAAGGGCTCTTACGAGACTGAGTGACTCAAAACAGAGGGGACATGGGGGATTTGGGAACCAGACTGATTGTAAATCACCAAAGAGGAAAGCCCTGGGATGACTTTCAAGAAGGGCCCTCCTTGAGGTTTAGCTGTCACCTACATGTGGTTGAGAAGCACGTTCCCTCACTGCTCTGTACAGCGGGGATAATGACAGAAGCCATGTCACTGCATCATTGTGAGGGTTGAAGGAGTTAATACGTGGAAACTCTGGGCACAGTGCCCAGCACAGATTCAGCGGTCAGTCCATGTCGGCTGGTGTCTTTGGCAGTATCGGTCCTACTCCCAGGCCTCTGCTCTGCTCCTCACGGCATATACCCACCTGGATGGCCCAATGCACCTTAAACACCAGTCCAAAGCAGAATCAAAAGTATCAGACCCCTCACGGCCACCACCAGCCTTGTGCTCCCCTCAAGCCATTGAGGGCTCCACAGCACATGATGGCAGGTTCATGGAAGCAGAGACCATGACGCTAACCAATCTTCAATTCTGGGACCATGGCCCAGGGGCATAGAGTAGACAGTCAGTGCATCTTCAGAGCCTCTGGATTTTATTTTGTTTTGTTTTACAATTTGCCATCACCACATTCTTACAACATAGGATGGTGTCAAGCCAGACAGGCGCGGGTTTGAATCCCCACCTTGTCATTTCTTAGCTGCATGACCTTGAGCAAGGAGCCTGAGCTCTCTGAACTTCAGCACCTTGAGCTGTGTGATGGGAAGGAACAGGCCTCTCGTGGAGCTGCCATGAAGAATCAGTGCGATCGCTCTGCACCGGTCCTAACATGGCATCCGGTGTGGGGTAAATTCTAGTAAATGAGCTTTTTTTTACATGAATAATGACCCTGTGAGATAAACATGATGGTTTTCACTGTTAGAGATTAGGGGACCAAACTCAGAGACATTGAGTCATTTACTTAAAATCACACAACTGGGACTCAAACCCAAGCCCCTTGCCTCTGGGCCTGATGATCATCCTTTGATGTCCGAAATGTCCAAATCATTTTACCAGCATGGCAGGGGACAGGGACAGAAAATTGCTTAAATTATTGATTTCGTTCTGACAGCCTCTCGCCCCGCAGCGGGAGCCGGCAGTGACAAAGGCCCCGTGCCTTCGGGTTTGTTTTCAATCCATTTTACCATCTTCTTTGAAAACGACTTCCTGCCACTTTGCACAGAAGGCCTGTTCTCTCTTATGAAATACCAAAAACAAACAAAACCAGGCCTCTGAAAAGCTGTTTTGCCCCCTCCTAAGAGCTGACATTTGTCAGTTGTAAATTAGCATTCTCTACACCTCTTTCGATAGAAAATTAATCCCTGCCCGTCTGTATTTAATCCATAAACAACTCGACAATGTTCCATCTTAGCAGGGCATATAGTGAGAAAAGCATAAATGTCATAACTGCTTTTACACGGAGAGAGCATAGGGCATGCACGTTTCTACACCCATGCTCTCCTTTGGAAGTGGATTCTAAGGACCAGGAGTGCCCGCCGAAGGCGCACAGCACCACAGACAGAGCATGCGCTGGAGTTGGGAGAGCTGGGTTCTGGTTCACGCCACCATGCTGGGGCACTTGGACAAATCCCGCAACGTCTGTGAGCCTCAATTTCTGCATCTGCATCATAAAGGAAGTAGACAAAAATGATTTGTGAAGTCTCCAGCCAGATTTCACATTTGCTTAAATTACATGGGAAATTGCTAAAGAAAAGAAATGATAGTGGCCATTTCAGTTCAGGCTAGAAAAACTTGTTGAATATTTGTCATTTAGCAATGGACTATCTTAAAGGATTTTGCCTCAGAAAAGGAAGGCGGAGGTAGTTGTTTGTGAAGATACGTGTGCTGGTGTGTGCTTATGTGCACATACGTATGCTCCTGTGCCTAAAATGCGGCTTGGGTCCATGTGTGTTGTGTGGGCATCCGTGTGCCCAAGCAGCGCGTGTGCAGAAGTGCCCTGGCACTGTGTCTGGCTGGGGCGCTGTGGGGCGTTAGCAACAGCAGGTGGCTGAGTTTAGGGATGCTAATAATGACTCGTTTTATTCAAACTTTTTAGCAGCAGCGTTAGTCATTCTATCGCTGACTTTAGAAACACAGCAAATGTCCCCTTTCGCATCCTGGAATGGAGAAGTGAACACAGGCTTTCGAACCGTCCTGCCCCTGGCACTCACCCTGCACATCTCTGACCCTCGATTTTTTCATCCAGGTTAACTTAAGGATGAAATGGAAAAGGGCTACAAAGCACCTGGGGCGGAGTGGAAATAAATGCTCTTCCTTACAATAGAAAGCCAACAATACATCTAGAAAGGTGATGGCTTCTTTTAAAAAAGAAACACCATTTGGCAACCACAATAATAATTGATTCAGAGAAGGATCACTAATAGATGCTAAAACCAGTGGGCGAAAGTTTGAGAAATAATAGGATATTTTCATAGTCTCAAAGTATTTATCCAAAGGATACTTATGAATTACAAAGGGTAAAATAGTAACTTTACAGTGGACACCACCATAGCCCCATGAGCAAAGTTAACATTACTAGTAATGGGACTAGTTAAGAGCACCTGCCCCCTGCCATGACCCTGAAGAGGAACTCAGCGTGGCTTTTGTGGTGTTCCTGCCCACTGTGCATGACAGAATCCAATCCCCAGACAAACTCACACTGAAAGACACTCTACCAAGTGACTGATCCAGTACTCTTCCCAAAGCTCGATGCCATGAAAGGCAAAGAGGTAAGAACCATTTCAGATGACAGGAGACTAGAAAGATGTGACAGCTGAATGCAACACACAGTCTTGGATCATTTTGTTATAAAGGACATGCTCGGAAGTCGAATAAGGTCTGTAGATTTCGTAAGAGAATGCCTTGTTGTTAGGAGATATGCACCACGGTCTCCATGTCTAAATGGGTAGCATGTCTTAGACGGTTCTGCAAAGAGAGAGAGAGAGAGGAGCAAGGCACGTAATATGGCAAAATGCTGATGTCTGGGGGCTCTGGGTGACAGTATTTAGAAATTCTTTACACTGCTTTGCAAGTTTTCTGTAAGTCTGAAATTATGTCAGAATACTTTTTTAAAATAAAACATAAAATGTAAAACATCTCTTGTACAAATTCTTTGACACTCCTCCCATCAAGAGGTGAAGTCTATTCCCTTCCCCTTGCACGTGATGTGGCCTTAGCGATGCTTCTAACGAATGTGTATGGCTCTTGGAGGCTTGGTCATAAAGGGAGATGTGGCATCTGTTGGAACAAGAAAGTTCTGGTGTGCATGCTTGGAGCCCTGAGCTGCTGTGCAAGAAGTCCAGCTACTATGGAGATACCAAGCTGGTGAGTCCACGTAGGGAGACCTTCTAGAGGGGGGGAAGGCCTGCGGGGCCCCTGTTGTTCCCTGGGGACAGCGTATTTCTTTCCATTGCTATGTCCTGTCTTACCAACTGGTCACAAAACTTCCCCAGAGTGGGAGACAGACAGGTTGTTCCTGTCACTACGCAGAGCCAGGACTAGGGTGAGGCTAGGAGGAAAGGCGGTGACGAGGGCACAGGAGTCAAAGCCACCTTCAAATTCAGCCTGGGTCTCTCTGGCTGGGTGACTCAGGAGATTCCCTGGACCCCGCCCCATCTCAACTGTCTCCCCCAATATTTGTGAACAACCACTTGGTTAGTTGTAAAATAGCGTTCAGTTGTGTTACAGAATGACAGCACTTCTTGTGGGACTTTCAGCTGTGCAGGACTGTCAGCTCCCAGACCAGCTCCAGCCACAGATGTGAGGCGTAGGGCCCACCACCCACTGATGGGCACCGCAACCCCAGCACTCACTGTGCAAACTGGTGAGTGACTCACTCAGTCACAGCACCTGAGACTCGTGTGTGTGTGTGTGTGTGTGTGTGTGTGTGTGTGGTGCGAGACAGAGAGACAAGTGATATTTGTTGGGCTCTGACTCTTGGCCAGATCCTGTTCTAGCCTGAGAAACAGTGGTGGGCAGGACAGACCAAGCCTCAGCTCTCACAGGCCCTGGCTGCTAGAGCAATGTAGTTCTACCCAAGCTAAGAACGTCAACGTCCTCTTAAAATATATCAAGCCAGACTTCTCTAAATGAAAAGAAAAGGAACAACACAAATGTAAACTCTGTGCTGGACACTCCCTCTGGGACTGATGTGCCCATTGCTCAGACAACAAAGCTGAAGCTCAGAGAGGTAGCCAAATTCAGACAATTAATAAATGCTGGGGCTAAAATTCAAACTCGGGGCTATGCAGCTTCAAGTCCTGGGCAGGGTGGCTTTACAGGCAAGCAGCTGGGACCTGAAGCCCATCAGCCTTGGTCGGAACAACTGCCACAATATGGGCATTTGCAGCCAGCAATTCTCTGTGACAGGGTTGTCCTGTGCACCATAGGATGTTTAGCAACATCCTTTGCCTCTACTCACCCACCCACCCAGTCGTGACAACTAAAAACATCTCCAGACAGCACTAAATGTCCCTGGGGGGCCCAGGTGGGGGCAGGGTGCATACAATTGCCCCCAGTTGAGAATCCCTGGTTCCACCACTTACTTGTCACATGACCTTGGACAAGCAACTTAACCTTGTCCTCAAGGTCCTCTGTGCCTCAGTGTCCTCATGTGTAAAATGGGCAAATAATATAATAATATGTGAAGTTAATGTGAGGATTAAATAAGAATCCAAGAAAGCACTTGGCGCATCCACATAAGGGCCATGTTGTCCATTATCCTGTGGTCCCCTCAAACACAAACTATCCACAGAGCAGGTGTGCGTGATAGTCTGCTGACACATAGACATGGGGATGAGAATCAATTAACCACTTAGTCACCAAATGAACTGAGTGTTCCAATCTGTGCATTAGCACATGTGCTTACTGGGGATGTCCTGGCAGCTTCTCTCACCATCGAAGGGCAGTTGAGACCAAAGGCCTCATGGTCAGGCTGCCTGGGTTCAAGTCAAGCTTTGCCGCTCGTGAGCTGCGTGACCGGGGGCTAGTTATCCAGCCTGCTAATGCTTCATTTCCTCATCTGTAAAGTAATCAGAGGGGCTGAGTGTCAGAGGAGTTAGTGCCTCTGTCACACCCAGCTAGTTCTCTGCGGAGGCTGCAGTGATTATGATCACTGTCGTTAACATTAACCCCATCAGCTCCTCTTTCCCAGCCCACCAACCGCAATATTCCGAGTGCACCAAGCGCAGCTCGTTTCCAGGCCTTTGCGCTTGCCATTCCCTGTGGCTGGATCACACTTCCTCCTAGACATTAGCATCATTCCAACGCTTACTTCATCCGGGTCTCTCTTCATCATCATGCCTCTTCAGAGGGGCCTCCCCTGACCGCCCTAAATAAAATAGCAGCTTCACCACTCTACTCGCTCTGTTTTTATTTTGCATCACAGAGGTTATCACTGCAGGACGGTGTCTGTCACGGTCAGTACACACGGTATGATGCGGTACAGTAGCGCACAGGAGTGCTCGTTGGCCTGTTTGCCCCCAACTAACGTGTGAGTTCTAAGACAGCAGAGAATTGGATTGAGGACTGTATCCCCAGCGTCTAGGACAGTGCCTAGCACACAGTAGGTGTACATAATTACAATGAATGGTGAGCAATATTTTACAGAAGGGAATTCTAAAGTTGTCAAATAATTCATTTTCCATAACACAGAACTTACATAAACAGGGGCGCAGAATGGCATTACCACAAAAGATTTTGCTTATCACAATCTGTTCTTTAGAACAAAATAGCTGAATTTTTGAGATGTCCAAATCAGTTAGACTCACAGTTCTCAAACCATGTTCCCTATAACTGCGGACTCCAGAGAGACAGTAATAGGAATTCCACCAAACAAGGATTCACAAGGTCAAAGACATTAACTAATGATGCAGAATTCTCCCCAACTTTGGGAATTCATAATGCACAGGAAAAGCTCTAAGAAGCGCTACAGAGAGATCGGTATTGGACCTGGGTTTACTGAATCTATTTCACCATAGACCCCGCGCATTAACATCTGCATCACAAAGTACAATTTGGCAAAGAGTGATCTGCTGTAAGTCTTTCAGTTTACAGATGCAGACAAGAGAGTGAGGCCCAGAGAGGTCAATTGACTCACTCAAGGTCACACAGCTGTCTCATGAATCCTAGAGCAGTGTGCTACCCAAAGGTTCACCAAGCTAGCAATTCACAAGAAGTCAAAAACTAAACACAGACCTCAGATTCCAGTGTCAGTTTGACAAATTTATATATAAAAATTGATGTACCAAATAGGATTTGCTTTCAATGTCACCATTCCAGAAATATTCATTCAACAAATATTTATTAAGTGTTATTTGCCAGGCACTGCACATTTTGCAGTGAACAAGATATGATTGTACAGAAGACCAGCAATAAAATTGTACTTAAAGAGACCAAAATTGATTGAACTGTCCTTGATAAGATTGCTTCAAAGCAAGGGCTTGAAAGAAAGTACGTATTCACATTTCATTTTCTTCCATTAACAGTGCTCACGTTTAGATCCAATGGTAATAATCTGTTCTCAACCAGAATGGTTCTGGAATAAAACACTCCCCTTCACTGTGCACATTACACAGAGGAAAAACAAAAGATTGGAGTTCGTTGGGCCCTTTTGTTGTACACCTCAACCTACAGATTCTCCAATTTCATTCATTTCCAAATTCCATGTCATCTGTGACATCTTCATTTTAGTTAAAAAGCATGTCCCTATTTGTTGTTGTCCACAAATGAAAGTGCCCGTTTAAAAATATGATTTCTTTTTAAAGCATATTGACTCACACATTTCAAAGCTCTTCAGAAAACACAGTTTCTCAAAAGCCTTTTCATCCTAAAACATACTCTAGATTTGAGATGGAAAAGATCAAGCTATTATTCTAGATGATCTTTTCAATGAACTGTTAGCATCTGTCTAGGAACCAGGAAAGTTGTCTTATGTTATTTTAAAAAGATTCCAAATGAGAAAAAAACAATCCGGACTTGACAGCTCTATATCTCATGCCATGGCACTGAAGCCAGCTCTCGGCAAAGAAAAGAAACCTGAGAAATCAGAAGCTCTTTAGGTCCTTTTCCCTGTATGTACCTTTAAGGCCATTAACTGTCTGTGAAGAAAATAAACGCATGCTTCCAGACCCAGTGAAAATCTTCCCTGCATTTTAAGGATGCACACTGTGGTTTCTCCAGAAGCGATCCTGAAATCCAATCTGGCAAAGCAAAGATAATCACCCCACAGTACACATAATTTTTGTTTATTAGACACCAGAACAAACCAGGAAGACTTCTTCAGCTACAGCAAGTCCACTCACCAGCACAGAAGGAAGAAACTGCGTAAGCACAGAGCCACTGGGAAGCAAGACACAGGAAAGCCACACCCCACCCATCACCGCCACACACACTGAACCTGCTGTTTAAAAACCAACCCAAACACAAATAGGCCACCGAACAAGCTGTTGTTTAAGAGGGGAGGGGAAAGTATATTATTTAAGGACCAAGTATTACTTTTTAAAAAAGAGACAGGGCCAAGCACCACTCTCTCCTCCTAATAGGATCACTGGGCCATCACTGCCAGGCTGGGGTATATTTGACTGAGTTTATTCCAACTGCCTCTGCCAATTTTTTCAACTACAAATCAATGGGGTGAGGTTTCTAAGCACAAGGGCCACTGCACAGAGACACAGAAACACGCGATAAACTGAGCAGCATGGGAAATGTGTGTATTTGTGTGCGTGTGTGTGTGTGTGTGTGTGTGTGTGTGTGCGTGCTTGTAAATGTCTGTACAGTTGTGTAGAGCCATGAAGGCATTTGCTATGTAGTTTAATGGACTCCATTTGGGGTGAAAGGAGTTATTTTGCCTAATGAAATCTCCCGCTCACAGTCCAGCTCCCAGATTCTGCAACATGGTCGCCATCTGGGGAAGTCTGAGAGATTTGGTGCATTCGATCTAAAGGGCCCTCCTCCTCCTCCTCATTGTCCATCTCGCTGACCCTGGGGGTCACCGCGTTGGGGATCATGTGGACGTAGATAGCTGCGATCTCCTTGTGGAAGACGGTGTCTTGGTTGTACGAGACGAGCTCATTGCTGATGTTCACTGTCTCCACTGGGGTACAGGAGCAGAGGTGGCTGCACCCCAGCAGCTGGGCAAACACCTTCCGGAAGTCAGCTTTGAAAGCATAGATGACAGGGTTGAGAGAGGAGTTGGCCCAGCAGAACCAGATGAAGACATCGAAGGTCTTCTCACTGATGCATGCGAAGCCGGCCCACGGACCCTCAGGATGTCCACTGCAGAAAGGGACCATGCAGTTAAGGATGAAGAAGGTCAGCCAGCAGCACACGAAGACCCCCATGATCACCGACAGGGTCTTGAGGACCTTGGTCTCCTTCCTGATGGAAGCTCGCAGGCTGGCATCGGGCGCACAGACAGCGCAGCTGCGACAGCTCTGCACACGCTCCACAGCCCTCTCCAGTGACAAAATCCTACAGATCTGTGCTTGGGCAATGCGGTAGATGCACGTGCAGGTCACGATCCTGATGGCCACCGCGATGTAGAAGCTGATGAGAGAGGAGGAGATGGCGTAAGTGCGGTTCAGGCTGGAGTCACAGCTCTCCGCCCTCACCTCCAGCTTCCCGGCTTCCTCCCAGGGGGTCCCGTTGGCCAAGCTGGATGGCAGGTCCACCCCACCCCGGGAGCCTGCATTGTCCCTGTGCCAGTTGAGCTGGACTGGAATGAAGGAGATGAGGAGGACAAAGTCCAAGCCAGGCCGACCATGACCAAGGCAACACGCTGGGTCATCTTGCGCTCGTAGCGGAAGGGCCTGGAGATGGCCCAGTAGCGGTCCACGCTGATGACGCACGGGTTCAGGATGGAGGCAGTGGAGCACATGATGTCGAAGGCCATCCAAACGTCGCAGAATGCCCCAAAGGGCCAGTAACCTGCCACCTCGGCGACTGCCTTCCAGGGCATGACCAGCGGCGCCACGAAGAGGTCGGACACGGCCAGAGACACGATGAAGATGTTGGTCATCTTGGCGCGCAGGTGGCGGCTGCGCACAGTGGCCGCGCACACGTTGCCCAGCAGGGTCCAGATGATGAGCAGGGTCAGGAGGCTGGCGGTGACCACCTGTGCGGGCCCCAGCGGCAGCGCCCCCGCCGATCCCCCCATGGCGTCCCCCTGCACCGGCTGCTGCAGCCCCAACCGTCCCAGGGACGCTCTGCCGTTGCACTCTGGCGGCAGCATGTCGGGCTCGGCTGCAGGGCCGGACTGCGAGACGTCCCAACTTCAGACCTGCGCCCCCGGCGGCCCCATCGGGCACCCCGGGGATGCGCCCCCTTAGCCAGGGGACCCTGGAGCCCAGGGGGCGCTCACCGTGCTCTACGCGGGTCCCTGGAGCGCGAGGGGACTCCTCTTGCCTCCTCAAGAGCCTCCCCGCCCATGGCCGCGTTGCACCCCTCGAGTCCCGGCGCTGGGGACAGGAGGCGGATGGTGCCTATGGGCAGCCAGGACTGTTCCCAGAAACCAAAGCGTTCCAGGTAGCGGCTGTGTCTGGTTCGCAGCTGGAGAAGGGGAGAGTGCGCGGCCACCGAGGGGGCGGGGGCCGGAGCGGCGGGCGAGCACTGCCGCGCTGCAGCTGTCCCTCACCGCTCCGGGCCGCGTCCCGTCCCCTGCGTCTGGGCGCTGTGCTCGCTCCCGTCCCGCCCGCCCGCGCACGGGCCCTCGCTCGCCGCGCTCCACCCGCCGTAGTCCTGAGCGAACCTTCAGGACTGAGAGGCGCCCTAGGGCCAGACCCTAGCCCGGGGCCGGGAAAATTCGCCCTGAGAAGACGAAAAGGTGCTTGGCCCAGCCCTGGAGCCCTAAACCTGGCGGCGTTTGGGGAACAAAGAGGTGGGGTAGGGATGGGGAAGAGCACCCGCTAGGGGAAAAAGCCCTTGTAGGCTGCAGACGCTGCCTTGGATTCCCCAGAGACCTGAGTCCCTGTCCTGACTTTATTCCTGGATGGGAGACGTTGCGCGCCCTACGTAACTTTCCCCCGTCTTGGTTTCACAGCCTCCGCGTGGGGTAATGATTCCTTCTCCTCTGGGCGGTACTGGGATTCCGAGAAGCCATCTAGGAAGAGGTGCGCAGTAGACAGTGTCCCCCCCGCCCTTACCCGTCCTCCCAAGCCCCTCCCTCCACACCCATCCCAACACTGGGGCTTAACGTGACCTCCAAGTAGACCGTCATTTTCCCCACCACAACCCTCGATTCTTGTGCGATTTTTCCTTTGGGGAATAATTTTGGATGAACTCAGAAGACAAGGGGGGATGAAGAGAGCCCCTCAGAGAGCTGGAAGCCTCCTTCTTGTAGGGCACTGTCACGGTCTCTTTTGTAACCTTCCATCGGTGGACAAATAAGTATCTCGGTGTTTAACAGAAGAGGAAACTGAGACGTGAATGGGTGGCTGAAAGCCCAAACTGGAAAAAAAGAAAAAGAAAACGAACGATGGAAAACAGTGGAGACGAGAACAGTGCTCTGAGCTCCTAGGGGCACCTCCCCAGCCACACGTTGAATTCGCCACCATTCCAGTCCCTCTGCTGCTGTTAGCTCAGCTGAAGGCTCCTGGGAGAGAAACCGATGAGACAGGAGCAGGTTCCAGGCTCCATCTGCAACCTACTGGCCCAGACACCTGCAGTGTGGTGAGGTCTAGAAACAGGGACTGGACTTTCTTATCCCCTCCCTACTCTCTCTCTCCTCCTAACCCCCGCCCCCCTGCACCCTCCACGCTGGCCCCACCTGTTACCTGGACCAACACCTGCAAGTGTCCCAGCTTCCAAGACAGGCTGCTTAGTCTCAAACAGCCCCTCTCCCCCTTCAGTGCTTTCTGCTGCTGGAGATGGCAAGACCATCTATCTGCCCAGGTGCCTACACCTGCAACCAGAGAGTAACGCCTCCTGTCTCTCTTTTCTCGCTGCTGATATCCCTGTCCTGGACTGTGTCTTCTCCAACCTGGTGGAAAAATCCTAGCCAACCCGCTCTGCCCTGATCCTCAGTCCTCTCTGCACTCAACAGCAGGCAGAGTGGTCTCTCTTATATGTGACTATGATCGTGTCTCACACACACACACACACACACGCCCCAGCTGAAACCCCCCCAGTAGTTCCCCGTGAGCCCTGATCCTGGGCCAGGCATGCAAGGTATTTTAATCATCTCGCCCTTGCCTTTGCCCACAGCTCTGCCGCTCCTGCCACCCTCCACCTATAGCCTGGATTCAAGCTACCACCACTATCACCAGAAAAAAACTCTTGTTGTAATTCCCCAAACAGGTCACGTGATAATTCCTCTACCTGGAATGACCTTCGTGCCATCCTCCCCTTGTGAAGAACACCACCTTGTGATGTCAGAAAAGAGCTTGCTTGGATTTTTGGAGACGGGAATTTGAAGTCCAGTTGTTCACTTCATTCTTTCATTCAGTGAATATTCATCAAGCACCTACTATGTCTCAGATGTTGTTTTACTCACTGGAAATACAGCAGTGTGCATCCGTGTGTGTGTGTGTGTCCCTTCCCTCTAAGAACTTGCAGTTTAATGTTAGAGATAGATGTTAGCCCTTTAACCATCCAGAGAAATGTACAAGCATGACTGTGACAAGTGCCGTGAAGGAAAGTACACAGCCTCGTAAAAGTGTGCGATGGAGGGCTTGGCCAAGACAAGGTGTTTGGCAGAGACTGCTCGGGGGAAGTTTCTCTTTGGGTTGAAATCACGGGGAAGTGGGCAAATGGGAAGACAGAGGGAAGGATAATATGGCAGCAAGAACAGGAACTTGCTAGCTGTGGGATCTTGGGCAAGTTACTTGATCTGTCCAAGCTTCAATGTCCTCCTCTGGAAAATGGGTGAATAATAGTAGTTTAAAAAATAAGTGTAATGAGGCCAAAATAATTAATGCCTGAGTGTTCTGAGCCTCTCTTCTTCCTAGGGCTGCACATGTGCAGTTCCTTGCCCCAGCTGCTCTCCAAGGACAAGTCTCCCCTGGCTTTTGTGCTGGAGAGTCACAGAGTGGGTACATTATTGGACCTGAGGGAGAAAGAAATGGCCCCAGGAGGAAGAGATTGTGTTTGTCTTCACAGTGAGGAGCAGAGGGAGAGAAGCGGGGAGAGGGGCTGCAAGGCGGGCGGAGTTTCCCGGGAAGAGCGTGTGAGACAGGGAGGGAGCTGTCCGGACGGGGAGGAAAGGAGATGACGGCAGTTTGGAGAGGGATTTCCTGTTGCCTTCACAGAGCTTAAGAAACGCAACCAAAGACTGAGTTTGGAAATTATCTTTTGTATTGAACGTAACACTGCTTGGAGACTGAGCCACGAGGATCATGGCTCTGTAAATTGTAAAGAGCACTGAACAAAGTTAGAGCCTTTCCCTCCTTTGGGCTGTAACTCAATCACCTCTCCTGACAGCCTTCTTGACTATTCTGGATGGCACAGGTATCCTGTGCTCCAGGAGCGCCTGGGCTGTCTTCCGTTTCAGCCACTGTGACACTGCATTGTCCCATCCGCTCACATGACCACCTAGCCCTCTAGACTCTCAGCTTCTTGAATCAAGAACGTACACCTTATTCATGTGCGAAGGCCCCAAGCCAACTCAATGAGTGGGTGCTTGACAGTCTTATTGTTGATGAGGGGATTCTGTGCCCAGCACTGTGAAATCAGTGGGCTGATGATCCAGCCAACCAAGAAAGGCGCACGCACTCACCACACAGCTCTACACTCGTTTTCAGATGCTCCTGTCCTTGAACTCCATCCATCCATTCACTCTTTCAACAAGCAAGCACCAAGGGGGCAGAGGCAAGGGCATACAGGGTGTAGAGGTCACAGCGAGGGTAGGTCTGTACAATGATTATGAAACACTTCCAGCAAAGGACAGTAAAGTATATCAATAGAGGGCTTTCTTTTTCTAATTTAGCACAAAATTGCCATTCAAGCAGGGGGCTCAGCTATGACTGTCTCCCAGATCCTGTTCTAGGCCTTGGAGATATGAGGAGAATCAAAAATATATGATATATTCCTTGTCTTTCTCAGGCTTATATTCTAGAGGAGAGACAAACAATTTCAAAAATAAGGTAACGTTACATAGTGGGAAGTGTGCTAAGAAAATCAGACAGAATAGTGAAACAAAGAGTTGCTAGGCTGAGGGCAAATTGCTTGCAAATGAGAGGTCAAGCTCTTTGTGATCAGAAAGGTGAGAAGGATTTAGTCAGGCAAATATTGGGAGTATATCATTCTAGAAGAGGAAAACTAGTCAGTGCAAAGGTCCTGGGGCAGAGTGAGCTTATTCAAAGGAAAGGTGGCATGGCCGTAGCACAGTGGCCAAGGGAGGAACAAGTGTGAGATGGAGAGCAGGTGAACCCCATTGCCATGGTGAAGACAGAAGAATTTATTCTAAGTCCCAGATGCCTGGAGTTGAAATCCCAGGAACCGGATGATAGCCAAGAGCCCTCACATCTCCAAAACCACAGTCTTTAAGCCCCAGCAGTAAGAGCTTAGAGGCTTCCAAGAGGGCAGAAAAAAGGGGAATGCTATGGTGGAGCATCTCCAGGTGCCCTCTCCAAACTCTGACCCTGTGTATGAAGAGACAGGTATAAAGGCTGAGATTCAAAAAACTCTAATAAATATAACATGGGCCCCAAGCAATCACAGCAAGTGCTGCATGTCACCCTGTGGCACTGCAGAGTTCCAGAGCATCCTTCCTGTGCCAGCATTAACCCTTTAATTGCTGGTTATGGGGTGGGTGGGATGTCCAAGGCAGCAGAGGTCACTCAGGCGACTTAGGGCAATGGCTACTTACCAAGTGGCAAGAGAATATCTTCACAAATGGTAGAGCTATAGTGGAGCCCCGAGGCTGCCTGTCAGTGGTGAGAAGGAGCCCAGCACAGCACCCAGACCCAGGGAGCAAACCTCATTGAAGTTGAGCCCCAGGGAAGCAACCTTCTCCTAAGCTGCTGCCCTGCCACCCGTTAATCACTGTCATTGTGCTTTTGGATGCCCATGGGCATCTCTGAAACATTCAGAACATTCTTTACCAACACTCCCACTTGCGCATCAGTCTCAGCTTCCTTTCCACTTGCTTTTCCTTGTTCCCGTGGCAGACACAACCAGCAAATGGCTGTGCCCCTCCCCTCCATTTGCTGGGCTCCTTTGCTGCCAGGTGGAGGCTATGGAGCCAGATTCTAGCTAACAGAACGTGGGTGGAAGTGACGTGAACCGCAGATCTGAACCTTAGAAACATCCGGTAGGACCCTGAGCTCTTTCTCCTATGGCTGCAGTGGCCTTGGAAGCATGTGGTCTAGAAGCATAGCTACAGATGGAGAAGGCCGTGTGCTAGCTAGTCTCCAAAGACAGCCTGCCGTGGAACCGCCCCTCCTAGCCTCTAGGTCCCCTCCCACAATGAACACGGGCTGGCCCCCCACAAGTTATAGAATGCAGTGGACCTGGTGCTGGTGACAGTCAAGGCTCGGTCACGAGAGGGCTTGCAGTTTTCACTTTGGTCTTCTGGAACCCTTGCTCGCAGGAGTCTCCCCATTGGGTCCCACCCACCCTGCTGTGAGAAGCGTAAATCACATGGGGAGGCTGCATGGAGGTTCTGTGGTCCACAGCACAGTTGAGCTCCCAGATGGCAGCCACCCTCAACCGTCAGCCATGTGAGTGAGCTGGCATGGACATTTCAAACCAGTCTGTCCTTCCATCACCTTAGCTACAGGAATGGCCCCTGACCCCAGAAGTGCCAGTCATCATGCTGAATTTCCTGGTCTCAGGGATCGACTGAGGTATGGAAACATGTCCCAGCAAGGATCAGATGGAGTTCTCACCTGGGTTGGTATGCAGATGCAGGAAGAGATGTTGGGTCTCTTTCTGCTGGCGTGGCTCAGCTGGGATGCGGCAAGTCTTGGTTTCCAGGTGGTCATTTTCCTTCGCAGTAGGAGGAGTGAGGCTCATACAAAGAATAGTGCAAATAGTATGAAATAGAGAGAGAGAGAGAGGAGAAATGTAGGAGAAAGAAGAGGAGAAGGAGGGGAAGAGAAAGAGGAAAGAGAAGGAAAAGGAGAAGAAGAGAAAGGGGAGGGTTGGGGAAGCAGAGAGAGAATGACACCTGTAAACCTCTAAATCCAGTCATACCCTGGCCTCTGCAGTTACAAAATCTATTAAATCACCCTTTTGCGAAAACATGTCTACATGGAGTTTCAGTTGTCACCTGCAACTGACAAAGCCCTGCCTAGCACAAGGAATAAACAATGCTTGGTGGTGACATGAGAACAGGTGACTGACTGCCTGTTGGGTGGGCAGCACAGGGAAGGGCTGTCCAGGAGAGAGGACGCTCAGGCTGGAGGTGAATCAGAAGTCACCAGCATGCGGTGGCAGGGCACCCCAGAGGGAACAGTATGTGCAAAGGCTCAGAGGCAGGAAGCTTCATGTGTGTGAAAGGATAAATTTTCAGAACTCTAAAGGTTTTCCCTGTTATCCAAAAGACTGTGTTTCTCATTGTTTTTGGAAACTGAGTTTTCTCTGTATCAATAAGACCTTATGGACACAAAGTACATAAGCAGCTAGGTGTCTGTGGCATCTCTCTGGTCTTTCCTGAGGAGGGCCCTGTGGGCTGCTAGTCTGGTGGGGATGACAGTCTCGTGCCAGTGCTGGTTGCCCTCTCTCACCCAGGCCCCTTCCCACAAAGAGTTGGGCAGAGACAAAAACACTTGAAACCAGGACATGCCGTCACGTCAGCCTTGGAACTCAGACTCAGCACAGACTCTAACCGGCTGAGCGGCTAATGAACTCCTTCCTTTTTCTGTTCTAGCCACAGCCCGGATCTCGGGGCATAACAGTGCAAAACTGTACTAAGAGGATTTTAGCACGAGGGGAGTTTTCCTAATCCAGTCAGCAAATATTCTTCTATTTAAACTCATTGACCCTCCTTTTTCTGAAGGTATATTTTAAATCGGATTTGCTCCACTGAGACAAATGGCAAAATCAACAGGAAAATAGACAGGACTGTGCCGCTGCTGCTGCTGCTTCTATTCCTGCCTCTGCTGGCATCAAAGACTCGCCTCTGTTTTACATGGAGAAAAGCTTCGGCCCAAGGCAGCAGGACCGTCCGATCCCCCAGCCACCAGCCCTGCCCACGTGCTCAGTTCGGCCCAGGGGGCACAGGTGGAGGGTGGGAATGGTACAGCTGCATCACCTCGGGCACAGGGCACAGGCCCCCAGCGGTGGACCTAAAGCCTCCTCTTCAGACCCAGAGCTCAGTTCTTGGTCCTCCCTCTCCCCAGTTCAGGAATAATCCCAGAAGTTTGGCACCTTTGTGAGGCAGTATTGTGTAGACAGAGGGACACGGATGGGCTTAAAAGGCAGTCCTGGGTTCAAATCCTTCTTTTCTGACTTGCTAGCTCTGGAATCTTGAGCAAGTGACTTAACCTCTCTGAACCTCACTTGCCTCATCTTTAAAATGGCAGCACAGATCCTTCCCATGCAGAGGAGTGGATAACAAGACATTGTAAATGAGACGCTATACTTAGGAAATGGCAGATCTCCACAATGGCCGAGCTTTGTCATGCTGCTGACAAAGAGCCCCAGGGTCTCAGCAGCTTAAACAGCAAACATTTATTTCTTGCTAACAATCTGCAGTCCGCTGGGAAGCTTTCACTCGGACTGTGGGGCAGATTCTGTTTTCTCCTCGTCTCTCATTCCAGGCCGGTAGCTCCCTGGAGCTTGCTCCTCTCGTGGTGCAGGGTGACAGCCAACAGGGCCACCCAACCCCATAGTCACTTAGAGCTGGTCGGACAGGGCGTGTGTTAACTCTGCTCATGCATCCCTGACCGAAGCTGGTCGTGGGAGCGGCAAGGGGTATGCTGTGTCCAGGGGCAGCCATGGCGAGGCGGGAAGGCCGAGCAGCACTGAGTCGTTGCAATGCCCGCACAGCTCACGATGGACGGAAGCCTTACCGCTTCATTATTCCAACAGAAGGGGACTCTTCTCTCCAGCCCCTGCCACCCCTGAGTCAGGTCCTTGCTGCTTTTGTCTGCAAGGTTGCCAGAGCCTTCCGGCAGGTCTCTGTGTGTTGGTGTCCCCCACCCCCCATCCCAGCCGTCCCGTGATCTGCCACCAGGACAATTCTCCCAAAGCACCACCCAGGTGCCTTCATGCTTCCCAGCCTTCTCCATAACCCTTATTATTAGCCCAATTACAAAAATTAGCTCCTCAATGCCAAGCCTGCTGCAATCCCCCCATCCCGCCTGGCCTTCCCCAGCAGACCGCCCCCCCCCCCGGGGCTCCCTCCCCCCGCCTGGTGCTCAGGCCTCACGCTCTCGCACTCGCCGCCCCCCGCTCCCCCGCCTGCAATGTCCTTCCCACTCTTTTCTGAAGCGGGCAATCCCCACTCACCTTTCAGACCCACAGTGGTACACAGCCTCACTGAGGGCTCCGGGGACTCCAGGGCAGTGGCCACCGTCTGTGCTCGAGCAGCAACTACCGCTGTCACAGCTGCCAGCCTGCCGAAGCAGGCGATCGGACCACTTCCTTCATGCGCCTTCCTCCCCAGGCTGAAAACTGCTCCAAGGTCTCGGGCTCTTGGAGTCAGCCTGACTGGGAGGAACCCAGCCGACATTTGTCACATAGATGAATATATCATGGCAGAGGTGACGAGGGCTCACCATCTATCCACAGGCTCTCTGAGCTTCCCACACTCTTTGGCAGTTGTGTTGGACACTGGCTGAGTTCTGGGAAGCAGGAAGGTGAGCAGAATGCTGCAGCTGTCCTTGTCAGAGCGCCTAGGAAGCCCCCACTGATGCGTATCAGACTTCCCGTGAGTAAGAAGTATGCTCTTTTTGCACTGCCACTGGGATTTGGGGTCATTTCTGTCCACAGCTCAGCCTGGCATTAACTAGCTTGACCAACACGTGTTTGATAGATGTTGCTCCATTTCTCATGGCTTCTGATCAAGTGTTGCTCAGTATCTACAAGGCATCTTTATAAACACCATCCTTCACTCGAAGGGCTCAGAGCTCCTTGGCGAAGTGGCTGATGCCAGGGCTGGGGCATCTTGTGGTACCAGAAAACAAGAAAGTGCTCAAAGAATGATGGGGATGTGCCAAAAGGACACAGCAATCAACTTGAAGGGGTTCCCACTTGCCAAATCTGGGACAATGAGAACATCAGCGTTAATAATAATAGTGGGGGATTATAGTTTATTAAATAAAATAAGAATCCATGAATCCATAGGAACAGTAAGAAAGAAAAAGGAAGGAAGGAAAGAAAAAAAGGAAGGTGAGAGGGAAGAAGGAAGGGGTCTTCCTCACAGCAGAATGCTAATGAACAAATAGAGAAGGAATAGCAGAGTCGGAGAAATCTCATTGTGTGACCATGGCATCACTCCAGGGAGTTTGGAGACGGACAGGACATGCTCTCAAAGCACCTCCATACGCATGATTTCGTAATGACAAAGAGAAGGAGTGTAGCTGTACATTGGAGAATCCGGCAGGCCCTCCCTGAACGGGGCGAACAAAGTTAACGTCACCCGCATGCCAAGCGCCTGTTGCCGTGTGGGACCCGGGACACAGCAGCACGTAGGTGGTGTTCCTTTCCTCGGAGGAGGCCTCAGGCAAGCCCAGATGGAGGGGCCTTCCGCCACTCTTGAACTCTTCGTAAGTGTCGACGTCACAATGGACAGACCAAAGCAGAGGAACTGTTCCAGACTAAAGGAGACCAAAGAGGCACGACAGCTGATCAGGGGAAAGCCACTTTAAAGGACATTATCAGGACTGTTGGCAAAATTTTAATGTGGACTATATATTAGACAATTGTATGGTATCAATCTTAAATGTTCTAATTGGATCATTACACTCTCCTTGTACTTAGAGAATACATTCTGGAATGTTTAAGGGAAAGGAAAAGATGAATGCAACTGAATTTCAAGTGGTTCAGGGAAAGATTAATATAATGTAATATAGATTAAGTGAACATGGCAAATAACAATTGGTGAATATGGGTGAAGGGTATATGAAAGTTCTTTGTCTTACAGTTCTTCTGTAAGGTTGTAATTATCTCAAAATAAAAGAAATGCTTTCAGCTGTGAATGACAGTGAGCCCGACTCCTTGTGGCTTATGCAATAATGTCATTTAATTATCTAACAGAGGAATTAAGAGGGAGCAGGTCAGGGCTGGTGCTAAGAGCCTCAACAGCTGAAACCCCAGGTTTCCTTCATCTTTTCAACCAAATTGCTCCACCTTTCTCCATGTTGCCGCTTTGTGCCCTTGGTGCCTCATGGTCACAGGATGGCTGTTACAGCCCCAACCATCATGACCAAGTTCAGACTCCAGGAATGAGATGGGGGAAGCTATGTCAAGCGGGCTTTTCTTGATGTGTCTCTTCTTAGGAGGAGTCAACAGACTTCCCCTTATGTCTCGTTAACCAGGAGTGGACAACAGGGCAGCACCTACTGAAAAGGCAGATGGCAAACTGTTCCAAGTATCAGGCAAAAGGTGACAGAATAGCCAGGCCTGGCTTAAACCAACCATCAACCATGAGTCATCACCTGAGACTGGGCACTTTGCTTCCCCAAGCAAAATCGGGATTTTCTTAGCAACCAAAGGAATTTCTCATGGACAGGAAATGGGCAGTGTGTTTCATAATTAATGTTTACTAATCTGGATAAAGAAGGGAGGGATAAAAGAAATCACTGAGCACCTACTGGCGGACACCAAGCTGAGCGTGGGGTCGTGGAGACACAGATGCAGCCGCCGTTCCAGAGGTCACAGTCCATGTTCTCGGAGCAACCCCAGCGCCCCCGTCACGGCTCTCTACCCAGACCAGAGACGCCCCTGCAGAGCTCAAGTAGGAAGGGTGCCAGGAAAAGGCGACCTTACCAAGTCGACTTGGGTTTTTCCAAAAGCAAACAAATAAGGGGGTATTTTTACTAAGTTTTCTGTAGCGTTGAAACTGTCTCCCAGTCCCCCATTTCTGTCTCAAAGATCTTCGAGTGTCTATTCATTTATTAGTTCACTCGAGGATGGTTGTTGTGTTCCTCTTCTCCAGGCACTTGGGATACAGTGGGCAACAAAACAGACCCTGTCCCTCCCTGAGCACTAGTCAGACAATCTGCACATGACTGTATGATGAAAGGTGTGCCAGCCGTGAGGAGAGAAAGCCTGACGGTGCTGTGAGAGCTCCCGACCGGGACACCAGGCCTGATCTAGGAGTGAGGGAAGACTTCCCCGAGGCACCTGTTTGAGTGAAGATCTGAAAGATGAGCAGGAATTAACTAGATGAACAGAAGAGGAAGCCGCAAGTGCAAAGGCCCTGGGGCAGGAGGGAGCATGACATATTCAAGGAACGAATGGGGCTGGTCCATGTGATGGGTTATGGAAGAAGAGGGAAACACAAGGAAGGGAAACACAAGGAAGGGACATGAGACGGGCTAGAGAGGTGGGCAAGAGGGACCCTGCGGCACCCTGGGGATGCTGAGCAGGGGAGGACATGAGCATATTTGCCTTCCTCAAACGCCACTCCAGCCACAGCAAGGAGGACAGCCTGGCGGGGGCAAGGGGTGAGATGGAGAAGTGAGTGAGGAGATGATGGTGCTTGGCGTAGGGTGGTGGGGGTGAAGGTGGGGAAACGGTGGAACCAAGCTATGCAGGGGCAGACAGGCAGGCGTGGCTGCTGACTGAGGCTGCGGGGTGCAAATGTGCGATGCCTTTCTTCACCCATCATGAGGATCACAGCCGACGCTCCTATGACAAAAGACAGGTTAGCAAGAGAAAAGCATAATGAATCTACTGCCTCAGCTTTATGTGTCAGGGGAGTCTTCAGAAACAAAGACCCACAGACCCAGGGAGAACTGTCTGTTTCCATGCCTGGGTTTGATGAAGGGACAGCCGTGTGGAGATGGGACTGCACAAAGCGTCTGCTCTGATGGAAGAGGCCGAGGCAGAGCCCAGAAGGCTGTCTGCTCAGGTTCTTCTCGGCCTCGCTGCAGTGTGCCTTCCTCCTGGGTATAGGGCAGGACCCTCTGGAATGAGCGGCTTCAGAGGAGAAGGGAGAGTGTGACCTTTCTAGGTTTCATGGCTTGCTTTGGGGGAGAGGGCTTCTAGTTTCTCTGACATGACTTGGGGGGAAGGAGTTCTGCTTCCTGTGACTTGCTCTGGGGGAGAAGGAGGGTGGGAGGCAGGCAGGCGGGAGAGCGGAAGACAGACTTTGCTTCTGAGGCTCTCCCGGTGTCCTGCAGTTCAAAGTCCTCAGCAGGCCAAGGCGCCACACTTTGGGGTATTGTGTTCTGAGTCCTGACCGGGGTGAGGGCAGTGTAAAGACAGCCTCGGCAGGCCTCGCTTGCATAGCAGATGGAGGCTGGACCATCCGTGGCACTGGAACACGGAGGGAAAACGGGCCAGCTGGGTGGGAAGCCTTGAGTTTGGGTTTGGACACATTGAGTTTAAAGCGCCTTTGAGACACCCAAGTAGGCCGTTGGAAATAACCAGCCTGGAGCCAAGAGGTCAGGTTGAAATGTGAATCCAGGAACCAGCACCCTCCAGACGACAGGTGTGCCCTTGGCCATGAACTAAACCACCGAGAAGAGCAAAGAGAAAAGTCAGTCAAGAGGCACCAGAGGGGCTTGCTGAAAACTCTAAATGCCCAAGAAGGAGCGAGGAGCCTGAAAACAATCCTGAGAGGGGACAAGAGTGGAGCCACCTCGGAGGGAGCGTGTCTTCCAAGGCAGACCTGCCTGGGCAGCCGCCCCTCACTCTGTAGACGGGAGCCACAGACACAGAGGGACTTGCTCAGTGCCCGGCTCACCCTGCTTTGAAACCACCATCCCAGCTCTCATTTGCTACATTTTCTGCTTTGTAGGAGGCACGAAAAGTAGCGCAAAGGGGCTCTCAGGGCTTCCCGCGGCTGCTCTGACACAGGCCGCAAGCCTGGTGGCTTAGCACTGCACGGTGGAGTCTCCTACGGCGCTGGGGCCAGAAGTCCAAAGCCAGCCTGACCAGGCCACAGCAGAGCCGTCAGCAGAGGCCCTAGAGGAGAACCCACGCCTCGCCTCTCTCTGGTGGCTGGTAGCATTCCTCAGGCGTGGCCATGTCACTCCAATCTCTGCCTCCGTGGTCACGTCACCTTCTCTTCTGCAGTCCAACGACCCCTGCCTCTCTCTTCATTTAAAGGGCACTTGTGATTATATTGGGCCCCCATGGATAATCCGGGGTAATCTCCCCATCTCGAGATCTTTGACCTAATCTCATTCACAAAGTCCCTTTTGCCACAGTCCCATTCACAGGTTCTGGGGGTTAGGACCCGGATACCTTTGAGAGGCATCCACCCTTTCCCAGGCACAGAACCTGAGATCTGAGAGTTGTCTTGGAGAGGCATCAGCAGTGTGAGCAGAGAAACATCTGGTCTACACTCAGCATCGATCCCTGGAGGCAGACACCCAGAATCGCACACGTGACCATAGTAAGCTTGCTGTGTGCGTCAGCTCATTTCTCTCAATGACCCTGGAGGTCAGTCCCTTCTTGCCACTGTCTTGCAGAGGAGAAACCAAGGTGCAGGGGGCTGAGGGTAACCTGCCTCAGAGACCTGGCCTCCAAGCCTCGTCCCTCTTCCTGCACCACACCTGCCAAAGAAAGCCCATTCACACCTGCACATAGTGGAATCAGAGCCCTTTCCAGAGCTTCCTCTGCCTGGAATCTGGCCTCCCCTCAGGGTCCAGCTCAGGGACCAAGGAGCGGCCAGATTCTAGGCCAGGGGACAGAGCCCTTGTGCATTTCTACAGTTCACCCGCAGTTCACCCGCAGTTCACCCACGGCTGATGGTCTGAACGATCATCATGTCTTTGTATCACCTTTAGGTTGTTGGAGAGGCTCCACTTTGGGGGAACGTGCCCAGCCAGGGAAGGCAAACACTCCCCACTCCCCCCGCCACGCTTCTGCCATGTGACCCTGTGGACACATCAGCCCTCCCCGAGTCCTGTTGCTCTATGTGGCTTAGCCTTGCTTAACGACCCCTCCCCAGACAAGTGGGGTGACCGAAGGCCTGTGTGTAGTGTTGAGGAGAAGCAAAGGCACCCGGAAATGGTGAGAGCATTTTGCTAAAGCGATGCTTCCGTGTGACAGTGGTTAGCCCCACACTGAGAAGACACTGCAGGAAGCGGCAAGAAAGCAGGACCCCGACTGTAGAAAGGACAGATCAGTGGCTGGGACTCCGTGTGCTCATCTTCCCCACTGCCATGCTGCAGGCCCCGCCCATTCTCAGGCCTCACCCCCACCCCAGGTTAGAACTCACAGGCGCTGCTGAGCTATGGCAGACTTTAGGGAGTACTAGTTACGATAGGTCAGCTGCAAGTAACAACGAAATCCAATACACATCAAGGGATCAGCAAACTCTGCCCACCCCCCTGAGGCCAAATCCAGCCTACCACCTGTTTTTATAAATAAAGTTTTATTGGAACACAGCCATGCCCATTCATTTACTGGTTGTCTGTGGTTGCTTTCAAGCTGCAACGGCAATAGAGACCTGAGGGCCCCACGAGGCCTCAGATATTTTCTATCTGGCCCTTTCCAGAAAAAGGTTGCCGGCCTAAACAATGACAATACTTTGTTATCTCTCATAATAAGGAGTCCAGAGGAAGTCGGCTCCAGGGTTATGCAGAGGCTCCTAAATGTCACCGAGGCCCCAGTCTCCTGTCCCCTCCCTCGAAGGGCGGCTTCTCATTCTTGGGCTGGTTGCTTCATGGTCACGAACTGGCTGTCACGGCTCCAAGTTTAACTTCCTTTTACAACCACAGTCAAGGTAGGAAGGAGGACAGGTCTCCTCCTCACCTCTTCTAATTTCAGGGTCAAAATCCTTCCAGGGCCATCAGCAGAGGTCCTCGCCTCACAGTGTTAAGATGAGGGGTCAGCAAATGTTTTCTGTAAAGGGCCAGAAAGTAGATATTTCAGGCTTGGCAGGCCACGTGCGGTCTCCAGAATATTCTGTGTTCGTGTGTGTGTGTGTGTGTGTGTGTGTGTGTGTGTGTGTGTGTGTCTTTTACAACTCTTGAAAAACATCTACTCCATTCTTAGCTCACAAGCCACAGTTCACTGATGCCTGGTCTGGCACTGCTCACATGCCCACCTCTGTACCAATCTCCAGCAGCAGGGGAGTGGGCTTACCCTCGATGTCAAAGGTGTTTGGCTTAGACCAATCACCCAAAACTGGTGTCCCAGGGACACCTGCCAGAAGTACGCGGGCAGCGGTGGCTGCTATCAGAAAGACGGTTAGAACTCCACTCTCCAACAGGGAGAATAAATTGGCTGAGGCTGCCCCCTGTCCCAGGGGGACAGAACCCACACGTGGGTGGAGCAGAGGTGGGTCCCACTGTGTCCTCACAAGCCTGGTCTGAGAGCAAGCAGGGGAGGAAACGTCAGTGCCTCTGGCCTCTTTCTTAGCAAGGAGCTTACACGCCATCTTGTGCTGCGAAGGCGAATGGAGGCCCAGACGCAAGTGCTGGAAGCAGGCAGCTCTGCCAAAAACTACAGGAGGAAGCATGACAATCCCAAGTGCCCCCAGGGTTCCCAGCCCTGCCCCACACCCTACCATGGCCCGGTGCTGTGAGGGCACCCCAGAGGGCAGCGAGTGCAGAGGCCCCTTGGGGCAGGTGTGAGGAGGCCTCACGGCTGCAGAGCGCAGGGGAGGGTGCGGAGGAGGGACAGAGGACTGGCAGCAGAGGAAGGTGAAGACAATCTCCAGGGTCCTGCCAGACCACGGGTGGGAGTTTACACTTCCTACTAACAGCAATGGGAAGCCATTGAAGGGCTTTTAGCAGCTGACCTGGTTGATTTACATTTTCTCACCAGTTAGCATTACTATCATTGTTTTGGTGATTGGTGTGTTATTAACATTAATGTTACCAGTGCTGAAACATCATATCAGTGCAGCCATACCTCTCCCGTCCCTCCCCATGGTCCCCTGATGGTCTGCTCTCAGGAGGAGCTAATATCTCATTCATTCCCCCATCACACCCAACAAAAGTGCCCCCGCTGTGCAGCTGACCCAGCACCCCCAGACTCAATGCCACCCCCAACCCCCGTATGCTGGGGACTTTCCTACCACAGGGACACCTCGAAACCCCCATGTTCCTCCGGAGCCACTTGATAGGGACCAGAATGCCCCGCAGGGAGCGGGGATTGCTGGGGTCAGGTGCAGGGAACATTCTTGCCGAAATTGCGGCAAGTTCTTCGCTTCCCTGTGAGACCTGAGTCCTCCCCAGCGCTCACCGGAGGCGGCGACGGGCACCTCTGACACACGCTACAGGGATCCAAAGGCATCTTGCACCCGCCCCTCCGTTCGCTACCCCCAGGCTCCTGCCCACCTACCAGGCGCCGGCTCAGGTTTGCCCTTGAAGCGCAGGCGAGGCGCCGGCGCCCCCTGCTGGTGGAGAACCAGCCGTACCCAGCAGCTTTCCTTCACTGTTTAAGCAAAGCGGAGCATTTTATAACTGGGTGAAATGCAGGCTATTCTGTCAGCCGACTTGGTTGTTCTGTACACGTATCCCAGGGCAATTGTTTGACGGATATTTTTACTGAGTTGACTTTCTTTTTAAGATGATATGGCTAACAGAGAGAAAAAGGCAATGGCATTTTTAAAAATGGCATTTTAGCATAATTATCCAAATGCTACAACGTCCTCCCTATGTAGGTGTGCTCAAAAGGCCTCCTCCTGCATTCAAACAAAGCAGCAATGCTTACCTAACCAGGTCAATGCTGAGTTGGGACCTCACAGACACAGACAGAGACATAGATGGATGCTGAGGTGCCTTGTTACCTGTGAGGGTCATGCAACTGCATGTAGGGCAGTACCGATACCACTCCCACTGGATGTCACAGCTGACGGTGTGGGGGGAGACCAAGGGGTCTAATTCACTCCCAGGCAGGGGCAGCTAGGGGATGCTGGTGGGGTGGGTTCAGCAGTTTGGGGAATGCCTGGTGGAAGGAGTGCCTTTTCTAATGCACACCCAGCTGCCACGGGAGCCCGTTGTCACCAGGGACATCTGGTTCCATGGCACATGCCCTTCCACTCTGCATCACCAAGAGCCATGGCTCCCAAAACACACGAGTTCAAATCCCAGTGTCCCAGGTTCAGGGATGACTCGATCTACCAAACACACAGGCTCCCCTGTGTAAGGTTTCAGCGGGTGAGTGAATGTTGCGTAGCTTGGACCACTGTAACAGAACACCACGAGCTGGGTGTCAACAACAGATGTTTATTTCTCACAGTTCTGGAGGCTGGAAAGCCAAGATCAGGGTGCCAGTATGGTCAGGTTCTGGTGAGGGCCCTCTTCTTGGTTGCAGACTTCCAACTTCTCACTGTATCCTCACATGGTGGAAAGACAGAATGCAAGTTCCCTGGCCCCTTCTTACAGGGGCACCAGTCCTGTTCATGAGGGCCCCATTGTCTTGATCTAATTATCTCCCAAAGGCCCCACCTCCAAATACCATCACATTGGGATTACGGTTTCAACATATGCCTTTAGGGGGGACACAAACATTCGGTCCATTACAGTAAGAGATTGTCCTCATAATGTATGTGTCCAGGGCATGGTCCCCGCAGTGAAGAGCTGCATGGGAAAGCAAATCAGTGTCAGGTTTCCTAATAAACACAGCGTCACCCATGGGGGAGTGAATCAGGTGATCTTAACAGCTATTAGCATTGAATTACCCCACCCCGGTGGTCTACCTGCCAAGGACCAGAATACCGCAGGCTTTGACACTCATCTCTCAACAACAATGGGTGAATTTTGGAAATTTACCTTCTTTGGTGGCTTTGTCAAAGTTCGTCTTCCTTACACTGACTTTCTTTTTTCTTTCTTTCAAATGTTTTTACTACAAAATGGTTCGTGTATATTTTTTTAAAAGTGCAGAGGAAGATACCATGAATACCTCTGCACCAGTCTCTTTGCTTAAGAAACATTACAGACACAGTGTGCGCTCAGACATTAGTCTCCAAGCCCCGCCCCTTCCCACTGCACTGGGCTTGGCGTTCCTTCGTTCTTCACACGTGTTTATAATCTTACTACACGTGGCTGTGCCCCCAAATAACATCAAGGGCTGTTTTGCCTGCTGCTAGACATGTTAATATCATCATACCAATTATACCCCTGTGCTATTTAATTCCTCAATGCAATGTTGTTTGGGGAACTATCCGTGTTGATACGTAAGTTCTGGTCCATTCACTTTTCACTCCTGGGAAACATTCCATTGTCGGAATAGTCCATAGCGCATCTATATGTACTCCTAATTGACAGACATTTAGGGTTGTTTCCTTTTTTCCCAAAGACAAGCAGCACTGCAGTGAACATTCCTGAACACAATGAACACATGTGAGATTGTCTCTGGAGTACACACCAAGGAATGGAATTCCCAGGTCTTAAGGAAAGTGCACCCCCAGCCCTAGTGGATATTGCCAACTGTTCTCCAGTCTGGTTTTACCAATTTGCCTTCCCACTAGCAGTATTTGGGAGTCCCCTTCTTCCACATCTTGCCAACCCTCACCATCTGACAAACGGGAAGTGGAAACTCATTACTATTTTAATTTCTATTTCCCTTATTAGAGCCCCAAGATCTTGATAACCGTTGAATGAATGCTCCAGCTCCTCTTCGGTGAATTACCTTGGTATTAAGATTGTAAATTTTCCTCGCTACGTAAGCTGATTGAGTCAGGATGCTCATTAACCTGTGGGTGAAAGCTACCTGACATCTGTGAGGGCGCGGGGCTCTGCCTGTTGGGCTGAGACACTTCATCTTAAGGTCACTCCTTGAAAGCTCTGAGCCCAACTAGACTTGCTGGCTTTTCCAAGCTCTGACAGTGCCCTTTGTCCACCCTAACGCCACCACAGCCTGGATCAATTGTCCAACGTTATTATGGTTCCCTTCATCTCCTTGACAGAGCCCAAAACCCACAGGCTAAGGCCCCAGGGCTGTACTGATGTGCTTAGAACAGAGGGTAAACTTAATGCCGATCCAAATGGAGAAACCAGCATTCCCACTCGGTTGTTGCTGAGTCAACATAAATCACTCCGGAGGGTAATTTGTCAATGAGCTCAAAGACTCAGTTATGAAGATGCTCACTATGGTGTTGTTTATAATCTCACCAAAAAGAAGAAACCACCCCAGTGTCCAGCATCATGGTTTGACTCAACAAGGAATGTTATATCCCTCCATGGAATATACTTTAAAGACACCCAAAATCACACTGCAAACAAATACACAATGTCAAGGAACATTGTTCAGGAGTCTTAACTTGAGGACCATGGACTCCCAAGGAGCTGCTTCTCAAAGGGACTTGGCATCGCCTGACATGCTTATAAAATGCATATTTCTGGGTCCCCCTCAGACAGACTGAACATGAACTTCCAGCTGGAGGGCAGGAATCTTAACCAGTTCTCCAGATGATTCCTAACTAATCAAGGCCCGGGGACCCAAAAATAGGTAAGAAGCAAACTCTGGTGTATTAACAGAAAAAAAGCAAGTTACATACAAATTCAATATGTATAAAAATAATCCCATTTGTGTGTGTACTAATAGGTACCTAGGTACCAAAAATCGATTCTAGGTCAGTTTCTCAACCTCATCGCTGCTGACATTCTGGGCCAGACGATTCTTCAGGGCAGGGGCTGTCCTGCACGTGGCGGGATGCTCAGCAGCATCCCTGGTGTCTATCCACCAGGCGCCAGGAACACCCTCAGTGGTAACAATCAAAAATGTCTACAGACATTGCCAAATGTTGCCTAGGGAAACAAGACCCCCAGACTGAGAACTGATGCTGTAGACCTGTGGTCCCCAACACCTGGGCAATGGAGCAGTACCAATCTGTGGCCTATTAGGAACTGGGCCACACAGCAGGAGGTGAGTGAAGCTTCATCTGTGTTTACGGCCCCTCCCCATCATTCGCATCACCGCGTAAACTCCGCCTCCTGTCAGGTCAGTGGCAGCATTAGATTCTCATAAGAGCTTGAACCCCACTATAAACTGCACATGAGAGGGATCTAGGTTGTGAGCTCCTTGTGAGAATCTGATGCCTGATGATCTGAGGTGGAGCTGAGGCGGTGATGCTAGTGCTGGGGAGCTGCTGCAAATACAGATTATTGTTAGCAGAGAGGTTTGACTGCACAATAAATGTGATGTGCTTGAATCATCCCCAAACCATTCCCACCCTCAGTCCAGGGAAAAATTGTCTTCCATGAAACCAGTCCTTGGGGCCAAAAAGGTTGGGGACCACTGCTCTAGACGGAAGGTATTATAGATGATGTTTTCCTTTGTTTCTAGTACATATGCCTTTTTTGCATGCTTTTCCAAAATGAACATAAAGTATTTTAGTCATGTAAAAATAACTTGCTTTCTTAATGTCCCATTGCCTGTGCTGTTGATATGAAAAGATATTCACATTAGTATTTACAGTAAGTAAACTAATTTTATTATGATTTTAAAATAGGTATGGAAAAACGTATACAAATGCCTCCCAAATATCAATATTCCTTAGGCACCTTTAAAATATTTATAACCTTTGGACTAGACTGCCTAATTTTAATTATATATCTTAAAAAAGCAATGCTAAATATAAGAAATGCTTTACAAATATAGCTGATTTTTGTAGAGTCACATATAAAAGCAAAAAGTTGTAAACACCCTAAAACCAATAATAGGAAACTAAGTTAATTATGGTATATTCACTTGATAGACTATAGCACAACCTTAAAATGATGTTTATAAAGAGTTTATAACAATATAGGGGAAACGTTTATGCCATATTGTTAAGTGGGTAAAAAGCTGGATACAAAATTGAACACGTTGCGTCATCACCAGCAGGTACAATAATGGCAATAAAAAGAATCCTGTGCATTGACACAGTCAAAAGAAATATACCAAGATCTTAAAAAGTAATTGTTAATTGAACGATGGCATCACAGGTGATTTTTTTTCTCTACTTTTCTGAAATATCCAAGTTTTCTGTAATAAATGTGTATGTATTTACAGTGAGAGAGTGAACAATAAAATTTATTTTTAAAAATACTTCAAAAAGATTGCAAATAAAAACATGCCAAAATTTCAGGTGAGAAATACATCTTCATATTGATCTATATATTAATTTCCATCCATATGAGAAAAGTAACTTTGTTCAGAAATTAAGCCTATCAGAAACTATAATATAAGTAAACTGAGATTATACCCACATTCATCAGCTCTGAGAAGGGTAAAATTTAAGAGCGATTACTGAGCAAATGGTCAGGAAAACGTATGGAGTCACACAATACATTATAAACAGAAAACGATTTTTATGCAAAACAAACTGGATAAATCTTTTTACAGACCCAGAATCACATTCTTCTAAAACAGAGCAGCTCATTTAGAACACAATAAAATAATTTGGGTTTGATTAGAATGAACTAACCAAAGGCAGCTTTCACCTTCTGGACTCTGATCTAACTTGTTTACATTTATCAAGGGTGATGGGCAACTCCAGCCCATTGTGTTTCCTCCAGAAACACAATCTTTGCAGACAAAGGGTGGCCCTTCTCATATTTGTCAAGCAATATTTGCCCAACCTGGCCTTTCCCAGGTGGCTCCAGTGAACTCTCTCATTCGCTCATTCCTCAGTCTCTTGTGGACCCACATTATATCTTACAATAGACCTCAAAAAGGGAGGCAGCTGCATGCATTCGGTAGAAAATAGAAAAAGGCATGGCCAGGTTGACCACAATTATCCAAGGTTCAAAGCCAAAGACAATTTCCTCCAATCCATTGTCATACTCGGGGCGGCAGCCAAAGGCGGGAGGTATCCAAAGCTGCAAGAGAAGAGAAAATGGCCTATCACAGTGAGCAGCTTCCAAGCCACCTAGGAGGCCCCACTCAAATCCCAGGTACCACTGACCTGGACCCATAGAAACTGAGTCACACCTGTCTGACTGCATTTCTCGTCTCTATGGAAACTGTCAAATCCATGAGCCTGCCATGTACCTTCTCTCTTCCTCACCCACCCCTCCTTGCAATCTGTCCTGAATGAATGCTTTTTGAACCCATTCAATTCTCTCCATCGCTACCACCCTAGCTGAGCCTCAGTTTTCTCATCTGTAAGATGGAATACTAGTACCTGTAGGAGAGGGCTAGAATGAAAACTAAGTTTGTAAAACTTAAAGCAATAACCTATTACTATACTTGTGTTGCTCATGGGACTTACATCCTGGTCCCTTCTCAGCCTTGTCTCTGTCCCAGATCCCTCCCCTTCTGCCACCCCTTAAGTTGCCAGGCTTCTTGGGGGTTGGTCCTGGGCCCACTCCTCCCTCAGGTTGCCACTTCTGCAGCTTTCGCCACTGCCACACCGTGGCCAACAACCTCTAGGATGTTCCTCCAGGGTCCCCAGCTCCTCAAGTCACTCCCTTGTGGAGTCCCCTCCCCTTGAGTTGGGCTGAACCTAGTGATTTGCTTCAAACACACAAAATATGGCAAAAGTCATGGGGAGTCTCTTCTGCCATTAGGTTACAAAAGGATCTGGTCTCCATCCTGCTCGTCCTCTCTCACAAGAGAGGAGGCCAACCGCCATGTGACAAATTGCCCTACAGAGAGACCACAGGGCAGAGAGCTGAGGTCTCAGCCAACAGTCCGCAGGAACTCAGACCCTCAGTCCAGCAACCCTCAGCTGAATCCTGCCCACAACCATGGGAGTGAGTTTGGAAACAGATTCCCTTCTTTCAAAGTCAAGCCTTGGAATGCCTGCAGCCCCGGCCAACAGACTGCAGCCGGGGAACGACCCTGAGCAGAGACACCCAGCTGAACTGTACTTGGATCCGTGACTCAGAGAAACTACGAAATAATAAATGCACATTGTTTTAATTTGCTAAGTTTTGGGTAAGTTCTTACACAGCAGTAGCTGACTGATACACATGGCCGTCATTAGCATCTCCGCACAGAGCACTTCCTAGTATGCACAGCTGGTCCTCTGCATCTGGGGGCATCTTTGGATTCAATCAACCATGGGTCAAAAACATTCAAAAAATAAAATGGATGGTTTTGTCTGTACTGAACATGTACAGACTATTGTTTCTTGTCATTATTCCCTAAACAGGACAGGGTAACAACTGTTCGCACAGCAGTTACTCTGTGTTAGGTATCATGAGTAACCTAGAGGTGGTTCCAAGCGTGTGGGAGGGTGTGTGTAGTTACATGCAAATACTACCCCATCTTATATGAAGGACTTGCGCATCCGCACACTTCTGTATCCATGGGGGGCCTGAAACACATACCCCTTGAATCCCAGGGGATGACTACGTCTCTACTCCACTGAGCTCACTGGCTGCCGTGACTCCCGGGGGGCGTCCTCTGCCACTGCCGCCGGTTCTTGCCTCTCTCATCCCTTGCTCAGCCTCTTAACGCTGGCTGGCACCAGGGCTTATCCCTGGGGTCCCCTTCTCTCCTCTACACACAGGACCCCTGGAGCTCTCACCGAGTCCCTCGTGGTAAATACCAGCTACAGGCCTGTGACTTCCCAATCTAAACCCCCAGCCTGGACTAGCTGCAAGCATTCCAAGCTCCTGTTTTCCACTGGCAACTTGGGTGTCTAAAGCACATTTTGAACTCAGCCCACCTTCCCCATTTCCCCATCTTAGCAGCAACGGCCTCCTCCCAGGTGCTCGATCAAAGTGCCAGGTGTCGGGCCTGTTTCCCTCTCACTGTCAGGAACATTGTCCCTGCCACCAGTCCCCCCCCCCCCACCTCGACCATGCGCCTCCACAGCTCCTCCCGTCTCTCCCTCTCCACCTGTCCAGGCAGCCCTCTCCCACCCGGGCCGTCGCGGTGGCCTCCCACCAGGTCTCCCTGCCTGCACCATTGCCCCTGTAGGATATTCTTTATGCAGCTGCCAGCCTAGCTTCTTATGGACACCAGATCACATCTCTCCCCTGATTAAACCCCAAAGTTTTCCCAGAACATTTCAAATAGAATCCACTGTCCCCTGTGGGATTATAAAGCCCTCTGTTAGCAGATTCCTGACCACCCTCTTTCTTTCCCACCACTCACACCAGCCATGCAGCCCTCTTCCTCTTCTGCAAACCAGACCAGTTCACACCCACCTCCTCTGCCCAGGCACGCGCGGCCAGCCCCTCCCTGCCTGAGGCCTCCGCTTCAGAGAGGCCCCCTCTGAGCCGGTCCCTCGGCCCCATCGCTGTCTCCACACACTCCTCCACTTCATGGCATGATGTGTGGTTGGTTTTATTCTGTTGCCTGATTTGCAGGTGACGTAGGAGGCAGACCAGAGACCTTGGTCACTGCTGCGCCCTCCTCATCACTCACAGCTGGGCCTGACCCCCGTAGGTGCTCAGTGGGTGCATTTTAAGGAATGGAAGGAGTGAGGGAAAGGGAGAAAAAAGGGGGGAAAGAATCAGACTTGCTTGGTGGACTCATGGCTCTTCTGGCTTCAGAGGGACCCTCCTAATTTTGTGGCTTTAGGGAAATATCCCAAGTTGGAGCCCCTGGGCATGTGCCAGCTAAAATTAGGGGGAGGAAGCTCAAAAGCCACTGAGCTAACGGGGTAACAGGAGGACACCTGGTCACATGGAGGCAGTGGCAGAGCTGACTTCACCCTGAATGACTGGCGGGCACCTCCGTGGACGGGGCGTTTCCCACCAGCCACGGTCCCTGCAGAGGCCTGTGTGGTGCCAAAGTCTGCTTGTCCCTTTTCACCATGCCCTGCCATCCTTCCTCTATGTGTCTTCAGAAAATTGCCAACAGCACACAATGCTCTTTGCTCCTTTTCCTTCTCGCCATACCCTCAGCACCTGCCCCCGCTCAAGCTCCGTCCTTTCCCGCCTGGGCCTCTGTTCCAGAATCCTGCCTCTGGCGCTCTCTCCATCCTCCCCCTACACTGCTGCCAGGGGTGTCGCTCCAAACACAGATCTGAGAGGGTCCTCTCTTGCCCGCAACACAAAGAACAGACTCCAGGCAGGCCTCGGAAGCCTGCTCAAGCCAGAAACCCTCTGACCGGCACTCTCTCCTCTTCCCACTGCGGTTCTGCTCAACATGTGTGGAATTCATGCTAAACTACGTGGCACTCCAGAATATGCCATGGTCACACATGGTGTACCCTCTGCCCGAAATGCTTTTCCCTGCCTTGACTACCTGGTGAGCTTTCAATCATTCCTTGCTGATGCAGACAATATTGGGTGAGTGACTGAGTATGCGCCTTCTTCTCCCTTACTACCTTCCACCATAGAGGCTGGAAAGCAAACCATCCACATTCCCAGCCTCCCTTGCAGCTAGGGGTGCCCCTCTACTTCCTGTCTCGAACCCAGACGTGATGCCTGCTGCTGCTGCAGCCATCTTGTGACCATGTGACAACAAGCACCACACCAAGCATGACCAAGTGGAAGGATGCCTTCCACAGTGCTTGGGTGCCTGATGACATGGTGCAGCTGCCAGGCCACCACCAAGCAGCCAGCCTCTGGAATTCTTGTGAGATAATTAGATGTCATTAAGACTGAAGACACTGCTGACCAAATTTTCTATTACAGCCAAAAGGACTCCTGATTTATACAGAGCCTCACCTCAAGCACTCCGTTTGGATCCCTGCTTCTATGACACCTGGCACATACCTTGTCTCAGCACGTGTCTTGCAATCTCCTTGGCCCCCTCCTCCACTATACTGTGACCTTTTTGAGGACAGAGACTGAGTCTTCTCACCTTCAATATCGAGTGCCCAGCCCAGCCCCGGTACACAGCAGGGCCTCGTAGGTACATTTGTAGAATATAGGGCTACTTTCCAGTCTCATTTTCTAACCTGATGCTTAAAGTATTTTTATCACAAGCTGCCTCCATTCCTTATTTGAAAAGGGCAAGGAAAATAGATTAACTGATTTAAAAATAATGCCAATAACTTATGCAGATTACCGAAATATTGCAGAGGAACAAAAAGGCTGCAATATTACTCAAGACTCTTCTCTTGGCGTTGCCCTGCAAGAAGCGGGGGCAGCAGGCTGGGCTCGGGGTCCCTCCCCAGCCACTCTCCTCTTCTTCGTTTCCAGAGCCTCCTCTCAGACATGTATTCCCATTGGCTGCACGTTGTGCATCACTGCCCTGGGGAGGCACATCTCCAGCCACAGCTCCAGTCTTGAGGGAGGAAGAAGGGAGGGCCATGGTATTGCCATTGCAAACTGTGACCACCCGAAGAGTCAGGATGTCCTCGGAGACCTTCTCAGGCTCTCGGTGGATAGACTCAATGATGAAGAGGTTCTGGATGTATTTCTCCACAACCACCAGGATGGAGTAGGGCAGGTTGTACCAGGTGTAGGGGGGGCGGTCCTCGGCACAGAGGACGGCCAAGATTGAGCCCCAGGAGATGAGCCAGGAGCCCGAGGCAGTGCCCACCAAGAGGTCGGAGTCCAGTTTGCGGACCGGGTTTTTGGACTCATCTAGTGATTTCTCATCCATCCTGTAAATCCGGATTCCAACCAGCCCTGCAGCCCCCATGAGCATCAGCAGGACGATGGCATACAGGTAGAACATGATGAGTGCTGACTCGCTCTTGGTTTTGGAGCGACCGATCTGAATCAGGTACACCGCAACCACTCCGATGGTGGCGGCCAGCGCAGTCAGGCCCAGGGCCGCGCCCACTGTGACCCCACTGGACTTGAACTGCATTTTCTGGTGCTGATGGTTGTCAATCTTGCGCCCGATGTTTTTCCACAAGACATAGAGCATCGTGGAGGCCAGGATCTGGTACTCTATGTTGAAGGGGTACAGGTAGTAGATCCCATAAGCGATGGCCGAGCAGAGAGGCGGGGGGCTGCAGTTGCACTGTGGAGTGTGGTCATCTAAGGCTGGGGGGCAGGAGATCACAGCAGGGCGATCAGCACGTGCGGTGGGGGAAGCAGAGAAGCAAGAGAAATATCACCACTGTGGATTCGCGTGTGGGTCTTCCCACCAGATCACTAGCTCTATTTCAGGGCTACTTACCATGTTTAGCATCACGGCTAAAGTGATGGCCACGAATATCCCCAAAAGGGCATTCATCACATAAATCATATTTATTTGGCAGATTGCCAAAGAGGATAAAGACTATGACTCCATTTTTATTAAAAAAGGGATATGTAGATAATAGATATATTAATATACAGACAGGCACAGAAAAAAATCTGGAAGGACATAAACTTAAATGTTAACAATGGTTATCTCTGTGTAGAAAACTGACAGATGATTTTTATTTTCTTCTAGATTTTCTTCTATTGTAGGTTTTGCTTCCCTGTATTTTCTAGATTTTTCTCTATGAATATGATTTATATCTGTGATTTTTAAACTTCTTTTTAAAATACTTTGTGTAGGGCAGGGTGTGGTGGCTCACGACTGTCATCCTAGCACTCTGAGAGGCAGAGGCGGGAGGATCACTTGAGCTCAGGAGTTTGAGATCAGCCTGAGCAAGAGTGAGACCCCACCTCTACCAAAAAAAGTGAAAAAAATTAGCCAGGTGTGGTGGTGCCTGTAGTTCCAGCTACTCAGGAGGCTGAGGCAGGAGGATTGATTGAGCATGGGAGTTGGTGGTTATGGTGAGCTGTGATGACCCCACTGCACTTTCCCAGGGCGACAGAGAAAGACACGGTCTCAAAAAAAATAAAAATACTTTGTGGGGGAAATGCCCCTTCTAATAGCAAAGAATTGCCTCTTAAGGCTCTCCAACGCAAGCAGACATGGCAGGAGACTGGCACGCTCCAACACCAGCAAGGGCATGCAAGTGTGCACCATCTTCTAGAACACAACCCGGCAATAGCACGAAGGTCCATTTCATAACAAGAGGAAAAGTGCTGTAAGTAAACAGTGAAATGTGTAACTAGAGCGTTAAAGGTGACATAGATATAGCCTCTGACCCATCATCCCAATCTAGTCTTCTACTCTAAGGAGATAAGCAAAAAATGTAATCAACAAGTTAGTTAAAGTTTTTCGTGTGTGTGTGTGAGAGAGAGAGAGAGGGAGCAAGGAAGGAGAGAAAAACACCTCAACGTCTAACAATTTAGAAATTGAGTGAATTTTAGTGCATCCGTACAATGAAATAGTTAGTAGGCATTAAAAAATTATAATTAAGATGTATTTTAATGATATAGGAAAGTATTCATGTTGAATGAAAATGGAAAAAAGTAAGAACAAACTACATGATTAGTATTTTTTGGGTTGTGCAGTTTACAACCCAGTACCAGGTTGTAAAATCAGTTTAGAGGGTAGCTACCAACATTTTTTTAACAGACTAAATTTGCAATGGAATAAAATAGGATAGAATGGAATGGAACTGAATACAATAGAAATTTGAGACTGTCTTTGAAATAGTAAGATTAAGTATTATTTCATGATGTACACATACACACACAGGTATGTGTGTATTTGTGTTGCAGTGTGAAATCTATTTCTTATTGAAGTCTGCAGTCAAAAACAGATTGAATATATACAGTATAAAATCATCTATAAATAAATAAATAGCACACTACAAAGAAATAGCCAAATATTAACAGCATCTGCTATATTTCTGGGTGGGTATTATTGTGGATTTTTTCTTTATACTTTGTCATTGTTTTAATTTATGATATATATATATACTACTTATAAATCAGATGGAAAAGCTTTACAGTAACATTAATGAACTTCACTTTTGCAGAACACTACGCAATTTGCAATTTTTAAGGAGTTTCCCCACCCCCTGTAACTCAATACAGTATTATGTGGGAGAAATCAGGAGGAAAAGTTCAGATTAACAGAACATTCGAGCTGATGGAGTCCTTTTTTAGTGAATTAATCTAATCTTATCTTTCACAGAGGGCCTTGAAGCCAGATTGCTGGGATTCAAATCCTGGCACAAGCACGTGGTCACTGTGTGACCTTGGGCTAGTTACTTAACTTCTCTGTGGCTTGATGGTTTCATCCACATAATGAGGTTCCTATTGCTTACCTCAGAGTACCAGGGCAAGCATTAAATGAGCCAATGGAAGCTACCGAGGACAGTGTCAGGCACTCAGCAAATGCTTAGTAAATGCTTGTTTTTGTCATTGTTGTCACTGCTGTTACTGATACTGAGACCGAGGAGGAGATGAGGCCCAAAGAGCAAGAAAGACCTTCCCAAGGTGGGCTGCTAGCTGGCGGTGGCAAGGAAATACAGCACGTGCCCCTGATTTCATTGTCTCCACCCCACTCATAAGGAAACGGGTTCAAAGCTGCTCTACGGGACGGCCCAGGGTTACACAGTGAGCATAGACCATAGCACATTAAAGGTGGAAAGGACCTTTGCAAGTACAAGGCTCAGGTCCCCTCGCTTCACAAATGAGAAAAGCGAGGCTCAGAGAGGTTGAACGGCTTCCAAAGGGCACACAGCTAGTATGTGACAGGACAAACTTGGGACGCCGCTTCCCAGCACGTTGCACTTTCCTCCACCCCAAACTCCCCTCGAACTGAATGTTCCAATATAGAAGCAATGTATCATAAATGCTAAAGAATTTTGGAAAAACGTATGTAAAGATGAGTGCTACGGGCTCTCAAATAGGGACGGGGGGACAAGACAGGCCAAACTTACAAGCCACGTACGGTTCCATAAAAACTTCAAATGAGTCACAACCAATTGGCCACAACCTACCATCAGACTTATATGAATTTTTTAAAGCCATACTTTTAATAGAAGGGGCAATAGAGATTTAATCAAAAACACAAACAGAAACAACCATCAATCTTTCAATGTTGAAAACAAAGACATTTATTTCTGCAGCAAACTGGACCATGAGGATGGCCATTGAAATGACTGCCCCTGAGTACAAGTCCCTGAGGAGGAACCCCGCAGCTATGCTCAGCACACACTACTTAGGAGGCAGGAGGAGAGACTCGGGGGAGGTTTTGTAAGATTTTCAACAATCGGGGACTCTCTGGCCCATGCCGAGTAGGGTGGACCTGCAGTGCTTGGGACCCTGCACCCCCGTGTGTGAACATCTGAGTCTCTGCAGGTCTCCATGATGTTCCAACGTGGCGGAAGGGCCACTCACCTTCCTCACACTCACCTGTCGTTATGTTCCCAAAGCCCAGAGTGATGAGTCGTTCCTTGTGCTCATTAAGCTGATGTTTTGACTCATTCAGGACTCCGTTGGCCCACAGAAGCAGGTTGGTGAACACGGAGTGGATCACCCCAAACCTAACAAAGACAAGGACTCAGTTCTTGAGCAACTCTGGGAAAGCTCCAAGCCCCATGGTGTGACACACACACACACACACACACACACACACACACACACACACACACATACCCTTTTCAGCGTGATTCTGGTTTTACCTGGCAACTCAGGCTCTGGGAGGGTCCCCTGTCTGCCTGGGAGGGGCAGCGCCATGGGATCTTCCAAAACCACAGGGTCTTGGCATTCCCCCTTAATCTTGAACTTGCCAGTGCTCTACTCATTATCTACAGGACAGCAAAGAAGCTTGGGTCTTGGAAGCAGGGCTACAGGGATGAAAATTTACTAAAAGCAGGTGGCCAACTCCACCATACCCCAAACCCTTTTTCCAGAAGGGAAGAAGGGAGAGAGAACAATGAGAGAAAGATGAAAGAGTGACACTGGAAATGTGAAGAGTGGGTATACCCTTACTATTAGTTGGCCAATGCAAGCATCATCGTACACCCCTGCTCTGCCTAACCACCTGCCTCTAAAGACACAGAGACTCCTCTGCAGCTAGGCATGGTCATTCTGGCCAGTGGCACATGAAGTGGAGTCTGCTGGACATTCCTGAAAAGTTTTTGCTTTCTTGATGAAAGCGATAAGATTGAGAAAGGTCTGCTATGGTCCCTTTCCCTTTTTTTCCAACCTTGAATGTAGACATGAAGGCTGGAGTTGTGGCAGCTGTCTTATGACCATGAGGCCACCAGCATGGGCTGAAGCCCCCACCCAGTGAGGATGGCATAGAGGAAACCTAGAAAAAGCCTGCTCTGAGACAGCACTGTTGAGCTGCTGGAGTCTCAGATAGGTTCAGGAATTAGTTCATGGTCACACATAGAGAAAGCAGCCACAGTGGGGTCTGAAGAGTCAGTTAGCAGCAGTGCTATTCGGTTCTGACTCGTGTCCTGCTCTTGCCTCTATACCACAGTCTCCTACAGCAGACGGAGGAAAAGGGGACTAAGTGGGAGGTGGACACTGGACTCTGGGTAGCAGAGGAGAGATCCGTGGGGAATGTGGTTTCCATATGGTCACCGCCTGCTCCGTGTTCCCATGCTTGCAGGTTGTGTTAGCTTTCAGGGCACTTGGCAGTGTGCCTTGCACGGAGCAGGTGCAACAAACACTGGCAGTTTGAGAGAGGCATTCTTTAAAACTTTTTGTGGGACTGATCACTCCTGAGTTGGAGAACAGGGGCCCTGAGGAAGCATGTTCCCTCCCTGTCCAATGAAGGGACCACCTGTCCATGACCTGCATACAGGAAAAATGATGCATCTGCGTCCTCGACCCTGACCCTGCCTCTGCTCTGAGTCTTCACCCCAGCTGACCCTGCTGGGGCCCCCATGAGCAACTGTGGGCAAAACCTGCCTCGTTTCAACCCTGACTTCCTTTGGCAGCTGCATAGTGTCCAGGCACAGCTGGAGAAAGAAACAGAATCCCAGGGGTGTCTGAGGCAGGTGTTTGCCCATCTGTTTGCCCCTGATGTTGCCCAGTTGCTATAGGTCACGCCAGCCTTCCCCGAGGCATCTGGGCGGCGTTCTATAGAGCCTTTGACAAACGCAGACAATGTCGTTTGCCTCCAACTGGCTGGCTTTTCTTTTACTCATAATGTACACAGCTCCCCTTTCTTCTCTCCTTTTTCCTTGTCCCAATGGCATTGTCCAATCCCAGGCCCACGGAACTCAAGGAGGTAGGCGATGCCGCCCACAGCTGCAAACTGCTCTGCCGTGCAAGCTCTCTGCAAGCTGGCAGCCTCCTGTCCTACAGCTAAGGGCAGGTGTCACTTCCCATGCCCTTCTGCCTTTCCCACACCTGGATCCATAACCCAAGACCACAACAAAGGCAAGGCTTCCATGAGCCATTTCCGATCCCAATTCATGTTTCCAGCTCTACTTTTAGAATCTCTGTCCCTCTAAACCTCACCTCTGGGACAAGAAAAGATTCAAACTAGCAAGGGAAATTCTCAGATGAGGAGAAAATGGTCTGTGTGTACTGAAAGTGTGGGATAATGGAATGCTGGCTCAAAAGATCAGAAGAAAACAGTAAGTCCAGGGGTGGCAAGTTCAGAAGCCTTCAGGGCCTGGCAGGAAATGTCAATGAATAAAGCAGGTCTAGCAGACACTAGGGAGTAGTGGGGACTGTGGCAAATGGAGGGCCCAGCCCCCACCTACAGGGAGCAACCTTGACTCAGCTCTCGCCCTTTGTTGCCTTGCTCTTTTAGGATTGCTAAATATTCTGATTTTTCTAGAAAAGTCTCAATCTGAAATCTAAAGGTAGTAAGTAATTCAAAAATGTTGAACACTTTGCCCTAGAAACAAAACAAGATAAATGAAACTAAACCCTCATCTGGCTCAAACTGTTCAGTCCCCAGTTTTGGAAAGAGCCCCAGAGCAGGAAGAGAGACTCATCTCCAATCACTCAACAAGCAAGGCCAGGGCAAGCCTCAGCCCAGTCCCACTGGGTCCCCTCAGATGCAAGGTCCGGGCGGTGAACATCAGGTACACAGCATAGAGCAGAGCTGTCCAATGAGAAGAGAAGGCAGGACACAGATGGCAGCGGCCTGTGTAATTCTAAATTTTCTAGTAGTTACATTTTTAAAACCATAAAAAGGAACAGGTGAAAATAATCTTAGTAATATTTTGTCACACCAATTCATCTAATATGTTTTCATGTCAACATGTAGTAATATCAAAATAATTATTATTGAGATATTTTACATTCTGTTTTCATTCTAGTCTCCAAAATCTGGGGCACACTTGACAGCACATGTCAGTTTGCTCTGGCTACGATCCAGGGGCTCAGAGGCCACCTGTGGCTGGGGCTGCCGACCTGGATGGCAAGGCCACAGACGCTTGTGCTTGGAGGCTTTGCTGACCTGAGGCTTTGATTAAGTTAGTGGCCGAGCACAGACAAGGACTTTACCCAGCCCGGCCAGCTGGCAGCCGCCACAGTCATCGTGAACATTCAGGTTCCACAAAGGCTGCCTGGCCCTGGGCGTTTGCTTCATTTCTCTGAGCCTCAGTTTCCTCATCTGCTAAGTGAGAATCATAATCATACCTATTGTCGCCAACTGACAGGGCTGCGTGCGAGAGAACCTCATAGGCAGCATGTAAAAGGAAGTGCTTTTTAATGGGAGAGTTAATACGATTCAGCAGGAATTCTGGGGACAATCTACTCAACCTGCATTTGTCGACAATATCTCGCCCATGCCAACAATTCTGCTTCTAGGAATTTAACCCAAGAAAATAATTAAAGATGTTTAAAAATATTTTTGACTGAAGATGTTCACCACAGTACTACTTACAATAACAACAAACACTTTCAGACAAATTAAATATCTAACAATAGGTGTCAGGGACAGAATTCTGTCCCCATTCCCTGCTCCAAATTCATATGTTGAAACTCTAATCCCCAGTGTAACTGTATATGGAGACAGGGCCTTCAGGGAGGTAATTGAGGTTAAATGAGGTCATAAGGGTGGGGCTCTGATCCAATGGAACTGGTAACTTCATGAAAAGAAAAAGAGACACCAGAGCTCACTCTCTCTCCGCCAGTGAGAGCAGAGAGAAGGCGCCATCTGCAAGCCAGGAAGAGAGCCCTCCCCAGACACCAACCTTGCTGCACCTTGGTTGTGGGCTTTGAGCCAGGATCTTCTCTTTGAGAGAGAGAGAGAGATCTCTGGTGTCTCTTCTTCTTCTTATAAGAGTACTAATCCTACCATGGGGGCCCCACCCTCATGACCTATCTAAACCCAGTCAGTTCTCAAAGGCCCCACCTCCAAATACTATTCCTTTGGAGGTCAGGGCTTCATCATATGAATGGCGGCAGGAGAGGAATGAACATCCAGTTCATAACAGAGTCATCATGGGGATTCTTAAATTCTACTATAGCCTCACAAGTTTATCAGAAAAAAAAGTACAGTTTCTAAAGAATAACCTTATGGAGTAGATGAAGCGAAACCCATGACTGGGGCAAAACCAGCAGATATCTGCAAGCTGCAGCAGGCAGGGCACACGCATACTCCTCACTCCCCAGCCCTGAAAGGGGACAGCCCAGGATGGAAATCTCAGGCCTGACCTGGCACTCTGGCACCCTGGGGCAAGTCTCAACCTGCTGGAACCTGCTGCCCATCTAGTTAATGAGGACCAGAGCCCGTGTGTGAATTGAATGGGATGATGGCTGAACGTGGAAGTCTTCATTCAGCTATTTTTTGAGTTCCTCATTTGTCCACTGCCCTTCCCTGCAGGGCACAGCATTAGCACACACCTCTAGCCCCTCCCTTGCTCCCCTTGAGCCAGCAGCAGGGCTTCTGGTATTACGAGGACTGGGGTAAAAGGTCACTGCCAAGGATGACACAGGCTGCCCAGTGCCACCTGCAGGACGCCACTCGCACAGCCGAGGATACCTGGGTTATCATCACTGCGTATTCCTGGCAGTGCCGACAGCAAGCCCTGCACACAGTTGGGCCTCAAAAGGTGTCCAAATGCTGGCTGACATTGACCCTTTTTGCCTAATGAAGTTGCTGAAATCTGTTTCTATTTCAATGGTCAATTGAAACAGTTCTATCCAGCCATCATACATAAACTCATCTTTTAAATATCAGTTGTCATTTTAAGTGGTACTGAGGAGTTTTCTGTTCCTCTTTGAGAGTTCACGTAATGAGGGAGCCTTCTATACAAACGCTGAGTATCTGTGCACATAGTGCTTTCTCATATGACAACAATGCCTTGCTTTTAGGTCATTCACCCTGTCATCCCGTGGATTCTCTCCTTTGAGCCTCACAGTCACCTGAGAGCACAGGGGACAGAGATAGTGACAGACCCGGCACTTCCTGAGAACCTGTTCTGTGATGCTGTCGTCAACTAGCTCATCTAGCCCTCAGAGGCAGCTACGTTACTGTCTCTGAAGGAAACCAGAATATTCCTCTGCCTCTGCCACGCTTGCCTGACGGCAGGACAGCGATTCTCTTACTAGCTCTCCTCCCCTGCCCAAGGACAGAGATCTAAGTGTTGTCCTCGCTGGGACAGTTCTGGGTTTTTATCAGCTCAGAAACTGGCTCTAGCATGGAGGGCGGATCTGAGAGCAAACTTGCCTTAGTCTCATCATTACAGGGTGTGCGGCTCTCTGTTCAGATGCTCTTTAAACCACCGCCTTGAGAGAGACGCGTTCGAACTGAGGCCTCTCCCATGTGAAGGGTACAGCGTGTTTCAATAAACTTCTACTGGCTTTTCTCTTGTTACTCTGACCTTTGTTTTGAGGAGAATGTCTCGACCAGGCACGTATGAGGCTTAAAAAAAAATTGTGTTGTCTTCCGTTTGTCTCCATTTTTCAGATGAGGAGACCGGGGGTCCTAGAGGGGAAGTGTCTAAGATGCAGAGTCGAAATTCAAAATTCAAACCCACACCATGCTACTTCCAGGGCTATCCCCAGGAAGGGACAGAAGGCAGAGAGCTTCCTCTCCCAGCCACAAGTGAGGGCTTTGCTGTCAGAACTGAATGGACAGTTCGTCTCAGTTTTTATAACCCAAGAAAGATGGCAGGAATGAGTTTTGTTTGTTCTAAATGAAATGACAAATTCAACATATAAAGCAATCACCCACAATTTTTACCTTTCTAGTGTTTTGAAAGACTGGATAATATCCTTTGCATGCCCCCAAAGAAAATATACCTAGATGGAAATAAAGAAAGAAAAGAAAAATATGTCAGTGGGAAAATCATCATTATATTTGCAAACCTGAGCAGCTATAAAACTCAAAGAAAAGGTCTGGGAAAGTGCTGGGGACATCAGTGACCTCCCATCCCATCTCAGGTGGCAGTACCACTTCCCAGTGGGGATAGCAATCCAAGAGCGCTGTGCTGTAAAGCAGGTGAAGGCCTCTCAGTTCAGCAGAAAACAGTGCTGCGATTGATTGAGGACGTCTGCTGCGGGAGGGGTGTGGGGGTGGTAGCATGCCTGCCACGAGCCTGTAACTGGTTTATATCACACATGTCAGGTTCATCCAAGAAATATCCGCTGAACAGTTACTCTGCACCAGTGGCCAGAAACCAAATGTTGAGTGCTTTAAATAAAGAAGAAAATTGATTTGGGCTGGTCTTTTATTTCACTCATTGGTTCTGGAGGCTCAAAACTAGTGTTGTTATCAATTCACTGGTGGAACTGTCCTTACTGGGCAAGTGTTCTTCTGAAAACATCTCCAAATCACTGCAGTCCTGACCAATGTCTGGTGATATGCTTCATCAAAGCAGGGCAGGCACGAAGGGTTTTAGAAAGTCCTCGGAAACCGTTATCTCAGAAGTGTAAGCGTAGGTCTCCTCAGACCTTCCCGGCCCTATTCTGTCTGGGTCCAACAAAAGTCATTTCATCCTGGTAGCTGCAGCTTTCACAGAAATTACCACAATTTTAGAATAAATAAATAAATACTCTATTTTTTAGAACAGAGCCTGAAGCACTGGTTTGTTTTTTTAAACTAATTTTTTCATTCTCCAGTCATCTAATGTAGCAAAAGCATGTAGTAGCAAGTGTCCGGAAGGTATAGAATGATTAATTGATTGACCAGCCAATAAAAAAAGCCTTAAATTAGGAAGACAGAGCTCTCCAACCCACCAAATAAGAGTGATATTTTGAAAATTCACCTCTGTCCAGGTCACTCATCTACCTCAAGCCTTCAGTGGCTCCCTGTCGCCCTCAAGGTGGAGCCCAAGCTCCCAGGTGGTGGTCAGCCTCGATGCAGCGCTTGCTGCAAGCCTAGCCCTGTGCAAAGTGCTGTCCAGACACCAGCACCTTTAATCCTCACAACAAACCCATGAAGTAGGTACTGCGACTGTCCCCAGGAGGCTCAGAGAAGTTGAGTAATTTCCTGGAGGTCACACTGCTGGTCAGAGCCAGAGCCAGGCAGTCTGACCAGAGTCCAAGCTCACAAGCCCCACATCAAACCGTGGGGCCAGCTTATGCCCACCACCCTGGCCTCCTCTCCATCACAGCCCAAGTGTCCTCCCCTCCCCATCATGCACAAAGACCACGCGTCCCACGGACGCTTCTTCCAAGGGCCTCTGACCCTGTGCTCTCCCTCGCGCACAGCCAGCTGTGGGGCACTTCCCTGGCAGAGGCCGCCCCTCACCCCATGCTGCCAAAATGCCCTCCTTTGTGCCCCCTTGTCACTCTGGGCCATGTTGGTCAAATCACTGAGCCTAGCGTTGTCACCACCTGCTTTTGTGCTGACACTGCGTACGACACTCCTGTGCCCCAATAGCGAGAACAGTGCTTGCCGAGTACTTAAAAATGGGCTGGATGAATAAACGAGTGCGTGAATGAACGAATACAGTTCTTTCTGGCCTCACTAACGCTTTCCACATTGTCACTGCTATTGCCATGGGCTCTAACATCATGGGATTTGACTCCCCTGGAATGAATGGCCGGCTAACTCTCGTACTAGGCAGCTCAGGCTGCCTTAACAAAGGACCACAGACTAGTAGCTTCAATAACAAAAACCCATCTTCTCAAGGTTCCGGAGGCCGCAAGTCCAAGATCATATGTCGTCAGGGTTGGTTCTTTCTGAGGTCTCTCTCCTTGGCTTGTAGACAGCCACATTCTTCCCTGTCCTCACATGGTTGTCCCTCTGTGAGTGTCTGTGTCCTAATCTCCTCTTATTATAAGAACACCAGATTGAATTAGTGCCACCCTGATGACCTTATTTAACCTCAATTGTGTCTAAAGGGCCCTATCTCCAAATACAGTCACATTCTGAGGTACTGAGGACAAGGGTGCAAACATAAGAGTTTGAGGGAGACACAGTTCAGCCCATAACAACTTTCAAACACAAGGCAGCCCCTTCAAAGTCATCCATCCCCCAGCAAGCCCTCAACCTATTCCACCATGCTGCCACTGAGCTGATGTGCTTCCGGGCTCATTTGACATGTCCTGTTGGACAGCTTCACCATGTGAGAATGTGTTTGACCTTGAGAAACATTCTAAGGTCATCTGGAGCCATCTGGTAAGTCAACTGGGGGTACAAACTAAGGATCACTTTGGATAAAAGATGGAGTTTTAAAAATGGTATCATTGGCTTTATGAAGGTGGAAAACTGTGTCTAAAGGGCATTCTCAAACTGGAAACCCGAAAATATTCTGAGCAATGACAGTATCATTAGAGCAAGTCCATGATCTTCCAGGGTGACTTTTCAGGAGGAAAATAATCATTGTGTCTCAGCCTCAACTTTGAGGGAGTCACTTGTCTTCCATGAGCTCCAACTATTTCCTTAGAAAAAGATGAGGGTAGACCCTGCCATTTGCAGCAAGGATAAAGCTGGAGGAAACTACGCTACGTGAAATGAGCCAGACACAGAAAGAGAAATATTGTGATCTCACTTATATGTGGAATCCAAAAAAAGTTTTTTAAATCAAATACATAGAAACGAAGAGTAGAATGGTGGCTGGAGGAGATGAAATGGGAAGATGCTGGTCAAAGCGCACACAGTCGCAGGTACACAGGAAAGACAGTTAGCAAGCCGGTGCACGCACGGGGCTGCACTTACCAACGTACTGTACACAGGGAAATTGCTAAGAGAGTAGACTCTAGGGGCTCTTACCACAAAAAAACCAACAAACAAACAAAAAATAAAGGTAACTGCTATGTGATATGATGACAGGTATGCGAATTTGCTTGACTGTAGCAATCACTTCACTGTTTATAGGATATCAGAACGCCACGTTTTCAACCTCAATCCACACAACACAAAAGAAGAAAATGAGAATGACAATCCAACACCCGTTCTTGAGGAGCCAATGGAAGGATCACATGAGGAGATACGTGAAAAGTGTTTTGCATGCTCCAACACGCCACAAAAATACTGGTCCTCCCTTTTGTCATTAGAGCAGTGGGGATCCCATCCTAACTCCGACAGCCACTACCAGGCCTTCCTGCCAAGGATGGATGCTACATTGGAGGCCCATCCAGGATTCTTTTTAACCATGGGCTTTTTCTAACTCTAAGCTATACTTTTAAATTCTAGTTATCAAATCTTTACTTCTTAGTTTACAAATCCACACCAAGTTCACCATTGCTGGGGAAAACATCCTTATACATTTCTAAAAGATTTTAATCCACAAGTGGGCAAACAGAAAGTCTTTCCATGACCCTGCAATGGCATGAGGTTTCTTTTGCGGGGGTGAAAAAAATGTTCTAAAATTGATTGTGGCAATAGTTGGGCAACTCTATGAACAGTCTAAACCACTGAACTATATATTTTAAATGGGTGAATCAGATGGCAGGGGAATTCTATCTCAATAAAGCTGTTATACACCAAGAAAAAGAAATTCCTCCAAGCCTCCTCTGGTAGACTCAGGCTTGGCAGAATTTCCAAGCCAGAGTCTTTATCATTCTATGTTCTACCTCCCAGCATCCCCACAGAGGTGGCCAAGGGGACACAGATTCCCATTCTGCAGTGGAAGTGGAGGGAGGACTGAGCCATAGAGATGGACTCCAGTTCCCCTGGGGCTCGCCGGGCAGCCTGCAGCTGTTCCCGCTGCCCCAGCTTGCTGGATGTCTTGATGTTACTGGTTTTTATATGCCCTGGGAATCACTTAACAGAAACCAAGACAGCGAAAATAGACAACAGTATTTTACCTGCAGCAGAGTATGCACCGCGTGTGTGACAGGGAAGATTCCCTCAGTGGCTGATAAACATTTCGAAAATCCAACAAAGTATCCAACTTTAAGGCCTCCCAGGATGATGGTAATGATGGCAAACAATGTGATACTACCTAAATGTGGGGGGTGGGGAGGTAGAAACACACACATACACATGTTAATATGCACTGATGTTATTTCAAAATAAATTATATCATTATTTTTTTAAAGATTTAAAAATGTTTATTAAGCCACTTATATTGCCTTTCGTGTTAACTGTCAGTTCTCATCTTTTCTTTTCTTTTTTAATTTCAGAGTATTATGGGGGTACAAATGCTTTGGTTACATAAATTGCCTTTGTACTGCCCAACGAGCATGCCCATCCCCCAGGCAGCACTCACCGCATCTGTTAGGTGTGGATTTACCCATCCCCTCCTCCCGCTCCCACCTGCCTGACACCCTATTTCCTGTTTGTGCACATTAGTGTTGATCAATTAGTACCAATTTGATGGTGAGTACATGTGGTATTTGTTTTTCCATTCTTGTGATACTTCACTTAGAAGAATGGGCTCTAGCTCCATCCAGGATAATATAATAGGTGGTTCATTTTTTTATGGCTCAGTAGTACTCCATGGTATACATATACCACATTTTGTTAATTCACTCATGTATTGATGGGCACTTGGGTTGTTTCCACATCTTTACAATTGTGAATTGTGCTGCTGTAAACATTCGAGTGCAAATCTCTTTTTTATAGAATGTCTTTTTTTCTTTTGAGTAGATGCCCAGTAGTGGGGTTGCTGGATCAAATGATAGTTCTACTTTTAGTTCTTTGAGGTATCTCCATACTATTTTCCACAGAGGTTGTACTAGTTTGCAGTCCTGCCAACAGTGTATGAGTGTTCCTATAAATTATATTACTTTTTAAACCTTCACATATATGGTCAAATGATTTTTGACAAGGGTGTCAAGACCATTCAATGGGAAAAGGTCAGTCTTTTCAACAAGTGGTGTAGGGAAAACTGGATATCCACATGCAAAAGAATGAAGTTGGACCCTTACATTACACCACATACAAAAATTAACTCAAAATAGATCAAAGACCAAATATAAAAGCTAAAAGTATAAAGCTCTTAGAAGAAAACATAGGGGTAAAGCTTCATGACATTGGATTTGGCAATGATTTCTTGGCCATGACACCAAAAACGTGAGCAACAAAAATTAAAATAGATAAACTGAACTACATCAAAATGAAAAAATTTTGTGCATCTCAGAACACTACCAAGAGAGTGAAAAGACAACCTACATAATAGGAGAAAAATTTTCGAATTATATATCTGATAAGTCATCAATATCCACAATATATAAAGAACTGCTGCAAGTCAACAACAACAAAAAAACTAATTAAAAAATGGGCAAACGACTTGAATAAACTTTTCTCCAAAGAAGATATAAAATGGCCAATAAGTACATGAGAAGATGTTCATCAGTAATCATTAGGGAAATGCAAATCAAAACTATGAGATAGTGCCTCATACTCGTTAGGATGGCTAATATCAAAAAAGCAAAAAGAAAAAAACAGAAAATAACAAGTGTTGGTGAACACATAGAGAAATTGGAACCCTCGTGCACTGTCAATGGGAATGTAAAATGGTACAGCCACTATCAAAAAAATTATGGAGGGCCCCCCAAATTTAAAAGTATTACTATTACATGGTCCAGCAATTCCGATTCTGGGCATATGCCTGAAAAAACTGAAAGCAGGAACGTGGAGAAATATTTGCTTCCCATGTTCATAGCAGCACTATTACCAATAGCCAAGTGGTGGACCCAGCATCCGCCAACAGATGAATGAACAAAATGTGGTGCAGACATACAATCAAATATTACTCATTATTTTTTTTTGTATTTTCAGCAGTAGCCAACTCAGTCATAATCAAATATTATTCAGCCTTAAGAAGGAAAGAAATTCTGACACATGATACAACATGGACGTACCATGAGGACATTATGCTGAGTGAAATAAACCAGTCACGAAAGGACAATACTGTAGGATTTCACTTATACGAAGTATCTTAAGATAGAGACAGAAAGTGGACTGGTGGGTGCCGGGGTTGGGGGAGGGGGCAGGGAGTTAGTACCTAACGGGCACTGAGTTTCAATTTTGCAAAGTGAAAATGTTCTGGAGATTGGTTGCACAACAACATGTATGTACTTAACACTACTGAACTGTACACTTAAAAATGGGTAGGTTGGTAAATTTTATGTTATGTATATTTTACCACAATTAAAAATATATTAACAAAATAAATTCTACTATTGGGCTAACTGAAACTAGAAGACGGGCATTGTGTCCTATTCATCACTATACCTACCCCATGCATACCCCAGAGTTTGACAAATAATACACATTCTGTAAAGTTTGGTTGAATCAAAAGAAGGCCTTTAGAAATTTTTCTAAAAAAGATCAATCGAAGAGTGTTACTGTGATGCTCAGAAATCTCAGCTCTCTAACCCTAAAACCCCACTCTCTAAAGAATCAGGGTCCAGAGGGTGCAAGTTATACAGGTATACAGGAACTCTCTGTACTACCTTTGTGACTTTTCTGTAAATCTAAAACTTTTCTAAAATATAAAGTTTGTTTGTTAAAAAATGATGGGTAGGGGGTCTGTAGCAGTAGCCTGGAAAGGGCCTGTGCGAGGTAAGTGAAGAAAGGAGGCAATCTTTGATGGTATAATGAGCATGGTTTTGATAAAAAAATAACAAACCAACAAAAAAATGCATAAGAAAAAGACTCTAAAGGAATATACAAAATACACTAAAAAGACTCTTGGTGACAAATGAAGGAATCAGTGAGAAAAACGCAGTGACCATGGGGTCCTGATCTATGTCAAAGTTCTCATCCCTCTCCCGGGCCAACATGGACCGCCGTCCACACGTTCTCTTTCACGAACAAGAGGAAACAGGAGCCCGTGTGATGCATGTCAAGACCCTGAGCAGAGAGGCAGGGATGAGCCGTGGCAGTGAGCTATAACATTACAGCCCCAGCCTGAGAACCCTCCAGTGAAAAGTAATGCAATCGCCTGGCTTGTTTCCATTGCTCGAAGTCTTATAGAAACAACTCTAAGTCACATTTTTTTAAACTCTGGAAAAACCCCAGTGAAATCAGAAACTTTGTAAGAGTGGAGATTCGATCCCAGTGCTTTGAAATGGTTTCACTAATGCATGGTTGGTTTCGATCAGAAAAAGAAATAGCAAGATAAAGTGAGGCAGCCTGGTTGGGTGGCAAGAGCACAGGCCTGGAGCCCTGGGGACCTGGACACTAGTCCTTGCTATGCCCAGTCCTAGCTGTGCCCAGGAATGTGTGAGCTCCTACAAGTCATTTCCCTGCTCCTGGCCTCAGTAATCCCATGCAGAAGATAAGGATAGCTAAAGCAGTGGTTCTCAAACCTGCACACGCCTCAGACTCACAGGGAGAGCTGTTATAACACAAATTACTGGGCTCCACCTCCAGAATTTCTGAGTCAATGGGTCTGGATGCAGCCCCCAAATCTGCATCTCTAACAAGTTTTCCAGGTGGGGCTGATGCGGTTGGTCTGGAGTCCCTACTTTGAGAACCACTGGTCTAGATCTCTGTGGTTGACATTTCAAGTGTTCTGTAATAAATACTTCATATATTTTCTCACACTCTCGAAGTCTTTCCTTCCTTCATTTATCCATCTATCCAAGGATTCATTCACCCAGTTTTTTATACAATGAATATTATGAGGACTCCTCTTATACATGAGGCATTGTGCCAGGGGCTCAAAGATAAAGAAACAAGATTGCTGGAGAAACAAAAGTACACAAGTATAATATTGCATAAATTGGGGCATGTGCACAAAACATTAGAGGGATGAGGTGGCACCAGACCAGACTTCTTCTATGCAGCATTGGAAACCACAATACAGTGGAAGAGTCCACTGCAAGGAAAGGGCTGCAGCTACAACATCTTATTCCCAGCTAGGATGCTGCCCACTCATCCAGGCAAAAGGCAGAAAGACATTTGAAACTATGCAAAATGTAATTCATTCAAAAACTATTTGTTGAGCACCAACTATGGGCCAGCCACTGTCCCAGGCATTGGGGACATAAAGAGTATCTGCCCTTGGTGAGTTTAACATTCTCGTAGGGGAGCCAGAAAATAAACAAGCAAATAATAAACATATAAAGAATTTCAGGAAGTGCTAAGTGTATGAAGAAAAGTAAAGCAGGGCAGGGGATTGAAGTTGAAGGTGGATGATCAAGAAAGGAGGGGACCATGGAACAGAGACCTGAAGGTGAGAGAAAAATATTATCCACATAAGTTGTCTGACAAAGGATTGTAACCAAACAACCATCGAACTGGAAGAGAGACCTCAAAATGAAGGGAAGAAGAAATAATAATGAGTAATTAACTTTGCAAAAGATTGGAGGATGTCTAGAGGTATAAGGGATGGATGAATACGTGGATGGATAGATGGATGTATGGATGGATGGGTGATTGATGGATGGGTGGGTGGATAGATGAATAGGTGGGTGGATGGGTGGGAGGTTGGGTGGGGTGATGGATGGATGGATGGGTGATTGAGGGATGGGTGGGTGGGCAGATGAATAGGTGGGTGGATGGGTGGGAGGTTGGGTAGGGGGATGGATGGGTGGATAGGTGGATGGGTGTATGGATGGGTGGGTGGATAGATAGATAAGTGGGTGGATGGGTGAATGGGTGGGTGGACAGTCAAGTAGATAGATAATTAGATTAATAGGAAAGAAAAGAAGATGAGAAATGAAATCAAAATGAAAGAAGATAAACTGCCTAGGAATGTACAATTTACATGCTCTATAAAGACTTGTCATACAGAATAAACATTTTAAGGGGGAATGCTACTAAATATGAAACTATCTCTACAAAACCTGTAAGTTGGAGAATGGGTGGGGAGCAGAGAAGAAAAATCTTTCAAAGTCCTTGTGATAAAGAGATGGGAAAAGAGGTGGGGGGAGACAGGAGAGGAAAAAGGGAAGCAAATGTACGCTGGAGGTCTCATCTCATTAGGCAGAGGGGAAGTGGGAGCAACAGAGCATCTTGGAGGGAGACACATGTGTCTCTCTGCGGGACACATTTGGTATTTTGTTTTCAGATAAGAATGGAAAAATATGCATCTGATTATGGGGGGGCAGGGAAGGGAAGATGGTCATTAATGAAACAGAAAAGGACGCTAAATTTTCCAAATGTTCAAAAAAGGCAAATATGCATAAGAGGAAAATGAAGGGGTAGTAATTTAAAATATGTCATTATAATTATTATAAAGGAAAATGGAAACAAAATCAAGTATACAAATCATTACAGTAAATTAGGATGATCTAAATCTCCCCATTAACTAGTAAGGACGGGAAGATTGAATTAAAAATAAAACCTACCTATTTGCTCTTTACACAAATCACACTGTTAACTAAGTAATAAAGGTTGAAAATAAAGGAAGTGGATAAAAAGGAACCAGGCAACACAAACAAAGGAAAATAGAAATAGCAATAGTAATATCAGACCATATGGAATTTAAGGTTAATGTAATGACCTCAACATTCCACCTTTAACATTACATATAATAAAAGACATAATATATGAGGAAGATACAACAGTCACACATGTGCCCGAATAAAATAGTTTTTTCTTTATGTATTTAACTCAGAACTAGACAGATCAAGTAGACGAAATGTAAGTACAGACATAGAGGAATTGAATCACACATCAACAAATTTGCTTTTACATGTACATAAAACTTTGCATGCCTCTTAAAAAAAAGAGTATACAATTTTGGATGTCCATGGAACGTTGACAAAAATCATGCTCTAAAGACAGTAGAACACAGAATGCCAGTGGAGACCAGCCGCCTAGCTTCAAATCCTGTCTTCTACCACTTATTAGTTGAAGACCTTGGGCCATAACTTAACTGACCTGTGCTTCAGTCTCTGTACTGTAAAATGTGGATGATAATAACACTGCCTATCTCATATGGGTGTTCAGGAGATTAAATGAGTTATTACATAGAAATCACCTACAACAGTGTCCCACACCTAGAAAGTTCCATAAGTGGGATTTGATTATCATCATCATCTCATCACTAAATCACAAAAAAAAAAAAACGTAATGAATTAGAACCAATCAGAAAGTATACTAGCCACATTACTCGAGAATAATTCAAAAACTGCCTAGGGTACTCATCCAATGTTGGCAGAGGGACCTCTCCCCTATGTTAGGCACTCAGGTCCCTCCTAGGAATCTAGAATCTTGAGCCATACATTCTCAGACGTGAGAGTTTCCACAGAGTTAGTCTACATCTCCAGCCCGAGCAAAGTGCATCATGACTGGTGGCCATCTGGCCCCCACCTGGACATGCCTAGGGCTGGGAGGCTTAGCATCTCTCAAAGTGTGCCCTTCCATCACCAGCTGATGCTTACACTCAAATAGTCTTCCTTATACTGAACGGCAACTGACCTCCCAGAATTGTCATCCTTTTCCCTGGAGCTTCATTCACTCATTCATCCATCCATCCATCCATTCATTCATCTATCCATCCATCCATTCATTCATCTATCCATCCATCCATTCAATTATTCAGCAGATACTGACTGACACTTACTGCCTGTTAGGCACAGGATACAAGGGTGCACACATTCACACAGGAGCTCAGTAGCCCAATAAACAGTAACTGAATATTACAGTCTCCCACTCGATCAGCCCTGGAAAGAAAATGAACAGGGTTCTGCCAGAACACACAGCCTGGAGGCTGCCCCTGGTCTGAAAGTATCAGGAAAGCCTTCCCAGAAGTGACTCTTGCTTACTGACGCCAAAGGATGACCCAGAGCTGCCGGGTGCAAGGCAGCAGCAGCATTTTCTACCCCGTGACCTCTGCGTCCTTCCCTCTCCTGGACAGAACATCTTTTCACTCCTCCTGCAGCCACAAGGCCGGGCACGGTGGCTCACGCCTGTAATCCTACCACTCTGGGAGGCCGAGATGGGAGGATCGCTTGAGGCCAGGAGTTCGAGACCTCCTGTAGCCAATCTCCTATATGGACCCATGAGATGCTCAGGAAGGACCAGGCACTCTGCATGCAGTCTGACTTCCTTCCGATGAATCCCAAACCTGCATCTGCTTTTTTGGCAGCCACATTCTCTTTTTGATGCTGACATTATGTTTATGTTTCCATTAGACCAGAAATGTCATCCAAGAAACATATGTAAGAAAATGAATGCAGTTAAGCAAGACTCTCTCCTAGCGGTCCCAGGATGGATCCTGGAGATCACCACTCCCTTTCCTGAGGGAATTGCCCTGCGCATGTTGATCTAAGACTGTCGCCAGTGCCAGGGCAGAGCAAAGTTCCTCAATCAAACCTGTCTTTCCAGCTGTGCTTCCAGGTGAAACCTCAGTGCTGCTGGGGCTGAAGGCACTTCCCCTTGGCACCATGGCCTCCCCACATTCCTAATTAGACTCTTGCTTCTTTGATGAACCCACAGCTCCTCTGCAGGAATGCAGGGCTTTGCAAACTGTTTTCTCTCAGCATCTCCCAGCTCCTGCCCGAGAGGTGGCTGGGATTCTTATCTTACTGACAAGGAAACTGGGACTCAGAAAAGGTGCTGGAGCTGAGACCTTGAGCCACGGCTTCCAGAGCTAATACTCTTCCCACGGTCCACGCACTTCATTCAAATGGTTCTATTATTATGAGACTACTCACCCAGTATCTAAATGGCCACCGTTTACCAAACACCTACTACATGACGTGTTCTCTCCATCTTGCCTCATTATGTCCTATTTGGTGTCCAAAAAACATCTCAAATGTAACTTGTCCACAAGAGAACCTTGCTTCTGCATCCCCACGCTGCTCCTCCCTCTGGCTTCCCAATCTTGGGAAATGGCATAGCTGTTCACCCGTGGACTCAGGCTCCCGTCCTGGAAGGAGGGAGAGAGAGAAGAACGAAGAACAGGGGACAGAGGATGGAAGAAAAAGAGAGAGGATACTATAACAGCAGCCTAGAAAGAAAAGAAAGAGAGGGGAGGGAAAGGGGGAGGAGGATTGGGGGAGAAAGGAAGAGAAGAAGGAAGTAAAAAAAGGAGAGAGGAAGAAAGGATGAGGGGAGGGGAGAGGAAAGAAAGGAGCAAAGGAGGGACAGAGACAGGAAAGAAGGGAGAGGGAGGAAGAGAGAAAGGGAGAGACGGGGAGAGGGAGGAGAAAGCAGGGAGGGGGGCAAGGAAATGAAGGAACCAGTAAGGAGAGAGGAGGAAGGGAAGGAGGGAAGGAAGAAAGGAAGGATGGAGGAGAAAAGAAGGGAGGGAGGGACAAAGAAAGGATGCTTCCGCTACAGGACAGCATAGGTACATGGCCTGTGTGTGTCACAGATTTTAGCCTGTGCGAGTCAATATTGTAAAATAACATATCGTGCCTTGTTTGTTTCTTTTAAATAACACTGTATTCGCTGCCTTTATGGAGAGTCACAAAACCATGAACCTCCCTAAAACAACCATTTCCAGAACAGGAATTTGGGCCACCCTGGGATGGTCTCAAATTTTCCCAAAGCCAAGATGAACTAGATACAATCCCTATCTAAGAAACCTAAAATCTCATCCGGACAATAAGGCTCATATCCAAATAGCCAGAACACAAGGCAGAAATTGACAAGGACCAAAAGAGCTTCACAGAGAGAGCAGGGGTGGCAGGGGGGAGTGAGGAGCATTTCCTACCAGGCACACGGACAGAAGGAGAACTAGGGGTTCTGGCGGTCACTGGACCCCACCCAGCGTGTGATCCCATCCTACAGATGTGGAAACTAGGGTTCAGGGTGGGAGAGGTGATCCAGTACCTTGCCCAAGCACTTACCCCATGCCGCCCGGCCCTGAGGTGGCTCCAGGACTAAGAGACAAGCATCCCAGAGCTCCCCCAGTGGGGTGGAGGGGACAGATGTGTCAATAAGAATAGGGCACAGTGCGGGTAGAGGGGAGTAATCAGAACAAAGGGTGGGGAAAAGGGTAGGGAGTCGGGAAAGGAAGGGTGGGGTGAGGCCTGACCTCCGTCCTGGAAAGCAGGAGGGCAGGTGGGAGGGTGGGAAAGACATTCCAGGAGGAGGGAACAGAATGTGCAAAGTCAAGGAAGCATGAAATACTATGGCAGGAACTGAAGGTCTTTGAGAAGGACTGGGGCACAGGATAAGGGTAAAGGAAGTGATAAAACGAAAGAAGCCATCTGGGGCCAGGTCTTAGAACGCCATGGGTGCCAAGGTAAGGGAGCGTGGCCCTCATCGTGGGGTCAGCGGAAGCGCTGCATGGCTTCAAGCCAGGGACAGACTGAAGAATCCGTGTCGCCGTCACTCTGCTGATGCGACATGAGGCAACAGCCTGGAGGCAGAGAGGGGCCGCTGTGAGGCGCCGGCTTGAGAAGGACGAGAGAAGAAAGACAAAGGAGAAAAGGCGGACTCACCGCGCAGCCAGCGCGCGCCCGCGTGCGCGTCCTTGAGGCGGATGAGGCGGCGGTGCGCGCGGCTGCGGCGCACGTACCACAGCATCCAGAGCACCTGCAGCAGCATGAGCGCGCTCAGGAGGCTCAGCAGGTCGCTCTTGCCCACGCCCGCCGCGTGCACAGCCCAGGCCAGCAGCAGCAGCAGCCCCGCCACGAACACGTTCAGCCCGTACTGGCTGCTGAGCGCCTCGGCCACCTTCTGCGGGAAGGTGGCGCGTACGGCGCCCCGCCTAGGGGCCCGCGACCCTGGGGGCCGCGGGGACTCCGCGGATTGCGGGGACCCCGGAGCCGCGAGCTGGGGCAGCGGGCAGGCCGTGGACCCCGACGAGCCCGCGTCCGAGGGGCTTGCAGCTGCCCTGGACAAGGCGGGCGCGCCCAAGCCCTCGGGCATCTCGTCTACACCAAGTCTTGTTCCGGGGGTGGCGGCCGCCGGCCCCGCCTGCTACCCCTGCCTCCTGTCCTTGTCCCGACGCCCTCTGCCAACCGGCGCCCACCCCTACTCACCCCACCTCCCGACGCCTGCCCTTGCCCCGTGACCCTTTGCCCTCAGTCAAGGTGCCACCCCGGCCCACTTCCTCCCCCCAACCCCGAGGATCCAGGTTTATACGCGCTCCCCGCCGCCCCCTGACCACTTCCCCTCACTTGACGACGCCAGAGGCAGCCCCCTGCCCACTACGAGACCTGCGAGGGACGGCTCCCCGATCCCGATCCCTTGGCCACCCGCGAGTCCTCCCGCACCGCCGCCAGCGCGCCCGGTCCCCGCCCGCCGCCCTCACCCCTGCTCCGACGCCCGCAGACCCAGCCCTGCCCCGGCGCCCCGGAAACGCTGGATGGCAAGAGGTGCCGCCCGGCGTTTCGGGGGATGGAAGTGAGGGAGTGTCCCCAAGCCAGCCGGAGCGGGTGGGCGCGGGGGGCGTGGCTGAGGCCGAGGCGGGCGCCTAGGACTGCTCTGGGCTGTTCTCGCGGCTCTGCGTCAGGGACGCAGAAGTCCCGGTGAGCCTGCGTGTCTCAGTCTGTCTGTCCCTGCCTCTTCTGTGATGTGTCTTCTCTGTTCAGGTCACGCTCTATGTCTGGCCATCTGTCTTCGGGTGTATCTGGTTAGGGTGGGGGAGCGCGGGCCCCCAGATCTATGAATAGGGGGAGGGGCCGTCTTTCTGTGGGTTCCTCTGTTTGTCTGTCTGTCTGGTGTTCCTGTGTGTGGGTTGCAAGATGCCCAGACGCAGAAGAAGACCTGAGTCACTTTCCAGGAAAAAAGACCATCCCTCACTCTCCTGCAGGGGAGTGGGGAGCTGCTCCTGGACCAAGCGGGGTTCAGGGGGGTTGCCCAGGGGTCTGCCCTGGAGCCCGGGTGCCCGGGCGCCTCCCCCAGTGTCCAGATCCGCCCGGCTTCCCTTCCGAAGCCCTGGGTGCCCGCCGGGCGCCCGCCCCCGCCCAGGAGCGCACTGAGTCCCGCCGGGCTAGGAGGAGACCTGGGAAGCTCTGCAAAAGAGCCTAGAGCGTCCAAGGTGGGCGCGCCTGAGAGGAGGGGCTGGACCCCAGCGGCAGGTCGCAGAGGGGAGCTGGGAGCGAGCCTTGAGGCATCCGAGCCTCCTGGGCGTCCCCCTGGGCAAGCCCCTGTGCTCGCACAGGGCTGGGCACCCGGCAGACACTTTCTCCCTCTTGCTTTAATGTTCTACTGTTGCCGTTTTGAAATTCCTAATTTTTGAACGAGGGGCCCGACGCTTTCGTTTTGCACTCGGCCAGCAAACTGCAGTAGCCCATCCTGGCTGGTAAAGGGGAGACGGGGGAGCCCTGCGCCGGGAAGGCATCAACATGGGGACCTTGCCTTGCCTTCATTCGTTCTAACAATTCATTCATTCATTCGTTTGATCAACATATATTTATCTTACACTGGACCGTTTGCCAGGCTCTGTTCTAGGCTCTGGGCATTCAGCTATGGAAGACTGCTCTGATGGAGCTGACTTCAGGTGGAGAAAGGCTCAGTGGACAAGCGTGTAGTGAGTGCTCACTGGGAAGCTGCAGAGCATGAACTGTGAGACTTAGTCCTCACTGTCTCAGAGCTTGGGGGCGGGGGAGACAGAGTAAGCAGCCCCTCCTCCAGCAGGGTTGCCGGGAGCCAGGCTGGGAGGAGCCCTGGTCTCCAGGAAGACTGAGAGGTTCTGGGAGGGGGAAAGGGCTGCAGTCTTTCTACCCAGGAGCAGCTGGTCAGGAGGGATGGGGCAGGGAGGGAGAGGGCAGTCCAGAGGGAGGATCCAGCCTGTGCGAAGAAATGCACATGATTGCAAGGCGGGTTGTAATCAGGGAACACGTCCCCCACTGAGTGTGCCCAGAGCCAAGCCAGAGTGAATGCTCAGGAGGGAAGCTGATAAAATAATGAAAGTGCAAATGGGCTGGGTGCACCACTGGGCAAGGGAGGCCGGTGTCTCTTCATCAGAGGAGGGTGAGGACTGACTCAGTGACACAGCTTCCTGCTGCACTCTCTCCCCTTACCTGGCTCGGTTTTCCTCCTCAGCCCACCTCACCTGTGATGTGCCAACATCTGTGGCCCATCTCTCGCACTGTAACAAAAGCTCTATGAGAAGGACTTGTCCAGCTTGCTCACGGCTATAGCTCCAGCATGCAGAACAGCGGTACCCAGCACATAGTAGTCGCTAAGTAAATATGTGTTGGCTGAGTGGATGGATGGCTAAAATGAGAAGGCTCTCTTTGCCCTGCCTATTCATGTGTTTCCCGGTAGACCTGTCCACCTCTCCATCACTCTTGTTTCTCACCCATCACGGTAACTGTTTTTTTTTTAACTGCTTTTCCAGTTCTGAGCTCCCTAAAGACACAGCTGTGTCTGGTTCATTCTTCTCTCTAGCACCCAGCATGTGCTTTTTAAAAATCCACTGATAAATGTATACTGAGCACCTCCTGTGTGCCAGGTACTGTGACAGGCCTGGGGACAATAAGATGAAACCTACAGTCTGTGCCAAGTGCCATGGGAACCTGGATGAGAGAGAGCCTAGTGCCTGGCAGATGGCAGGGGCCCCATAAATGTCCCAGGTCCTCATCAAAACCCCCTATGCCTTTATTTCACTTTACATTTTTACAAAATACATTCCTATCCATTATCACTTTTTCATAAATCAGCTCAATTCAACATGGTTTTGTAGGAAAATACAGTGTCAAGTGGTGGTTAGGTGGGCTACAGGGTTTGAATCCAGGGTTCATCACTTACTGCTGTGTGACCCTAGACAAGTTACTGGACTTCTCTGCGCCTCAATCTCCTCATCTGTAAAATGAAACTCTTAAATTATGTATCCAATATAATTAAATTTTTTTTTAATTTGAAAAATAAAAATACAATACCCATTCTTGGCCAGGTGTGGTGGTTCATGCCTATAATCCAAGCAATTTGGGAGGCTGAGACAGGAGGATCACTTGAAGCCAGGGGCTGAAGACCAGCCTGGGTAACATAACAAGACCCTGTCTCTACAAAAAATTTTAAAATTAGCTGGGCATAGTGGTGCATGCCTGTAGTCCCAGCTACTTGGGAGGCTGAGGTGGGAGGATCCCTTGAGCCCAGGAGTTCAAGACTGCAGTGATACAAGATCACACTACTGCACTTTAGCTTGGGCAACAGAGTGAGATCCTATCTGTACAAAAAAATTAAAAATTAAAAATAAATAAAATAAATACTCATTCTTACAAGTTCCTATGAGAATAGAATGAGTTGATACCTACAAAGCACTTAGGAAGTGCCTGCCACATACCACATACCTAACACACTTTGCTATTCACTGAGCACCAACTGTGTGCCAGGCAGTGAGCTGAGGCCGTGTGGCAGAGGCGACCAGCTGTCCATCGAACCTGTGCTCCCCTCCCATCATGCGCAGTTAGTACTGGGAAATGGCTGCCCAGCCAGGAACTCTAATTCCTGGTGCCCCTTGCATCTAGTGGGGCGAGGTGAATAAGTTCTGACCAGCGGAGTGTGGGTAAGAGAGATGTATGCACACTCCTGGGCTCAGACCATGAAAACCTCCACCTCCTCCCTTCCCCCTACCAGCCGGATGTGACACCAACACCCAGAGCAACTTTGGAGCCTCATGCCGAAGATGGCAGAGCCTGTCAGCCTAAGTCTCCCAGTGACATGTGAAGCAGATTGCCCCCAAGGAAGCTGGACTTCACACGAGTAAGAATAAATTTCACTGTGCTAAGACACGGCAAGTTTTAAATGTATCTGTTCCAGCTGCTAACAGCACCTGAACTTGTTGAGTACAAACATGGCTGACACTCAATCCCCTTCTGAAAATCAGGTGGGACTCCTGCTTCTGGGCTGCCTTGATTCTTCTAAATAAGCAATGAAGTATGAGTCTCTGGACACCAACAGAGAAAGATTAAAGCAGGGGTGGGCAACCTTTTCATGCTGAAAGGCCACATTAATTTAGCTGTGATCAAATAAGGCTGCATTCAAGAAACTTTAATTAGATATACTTTAAAATGTACATTATTTTGTAAAAATTTAACTACTATGTACCTAATAATTTTAAAGAATGAAAACTATTTATAAATTTTAAGTTAACTAACCTTTTAATGACTTTGTTCTGTCTGCTTTTTGTTGGAAAGCATTTGAATATTTGGTTGCAGCCTGGAGGTCTGTAGTTTCGGTTGGTCCTCTAGCTGGGCATCAGCCATTTGTGACCTTAAGGGTATCTTGATTTGGGTTAGGTAGGAGAATGTAGATTCGCAGCAATAAGTGGTTGAAAAGCAACAAAGCATTTTTCGGGCATGTTGCCAAAGGCCTGGGTATTCTACTGCATTTTTTCATATTTCAATTGGATCTTTCTTAGCATCAAACAGTGACTTTAAAATGTCATCTACCGAGAGCTCAATCAATTCCATCTGTAGTTCTTTGGGTGTGTTGGTGATATCTGCTAGGTGAGGCTGAAATGCTAATTTGAGTGTGATGACATGATTCTCAAAGACAGTGAACCTTTCATTGTATCCTCCAATTAATAGGTCTATAACAGCTGCATATTCTTCAAATGATTCGCATAGATAATTCTGCTCATCAATGACCTTTGCTAAGTGGGGAAAATGTTCATCCAATATTTCCTTTTGAAGAAGTGTTTTGAAAAAAGATAGCTGTTTTCAAAATGCTTGGATTTTTTGCTGCATATCATATATACACACCCTTAGTTTTACCTTGCAAAGAAATACTCAAGTCATTTTGATTTGACATGATATCGCACAGAAATGTTGCATTTCTATAGAAATATTCTTTCAATAATTTGCATTGCTGATTCTGTTTTTCATAAAATTTAACTATTTGTTCTCACAGAGATAAAATTTTGGCTAACATCTGTCCCTGCGATAGCCGACACACTTTAGATTGATATGGCAAATCCACACTGCATACCTCATCATTCAACTTTAACATGTCACAAAACTGACCATGCTGTGTTGTATTTGCACAAATACAATTAATAATACTTATAACTTGTTGCAAAGTGTCACTTAAAAGAGTAGCTTTAGCACAGAGATTTTGATGATTCAAGATACAATAAAAAGAAATGGGAGCATCTGGATCTGTTAATATATTTCTTATCTGTGCAATAAACCCTTCATGTTTTCCTGTCATGGAAGGTGCACCATCTGTACATACACTCACTAAATTTACCAAATTCGGTCCAACTTCACGATATTTGTCTTGAAAGTTGTTGAAGATATCTGGTCCCTGTGTTCTGCTCACAAGAGTGCCCAAAGCAAGTAACTCTTCGTAGCAAAGAAAATCTTCTGTTATGACCTGAATGAAGTATAAAACCTGTGCTAAGTCAGTAGTATCAATTGATTGAATAATACATATTTCCCCTTTTTTTAAAGCCACTCAAATTTTATCTATATTTCCCTTTTGAAGTATTCCATGAAGCTGTTCTGTTAAGTCGAAGGCTAATCCATGCTGCCAGTCAGTTATGGCTCTCCATGTAAGAGGCAGTTGTTTGTACTTTGAAACATTATTGGAGTCAAAGCGTCCTGCAGCTTCAACAACTCCTTCTTTCACAATTTCTACATCACTGAATGGCTTCCCTTTTTTCCCAAGTATATAAGCTACTTTATAAGTTGCTTCAGTGGCATATTTCTAGGTCTTATAGCAATAAGAATTGAAAGAATTCTTGAAACCATTGTCTTTGCTTTTGCTTTTCATATTTTAATTCTGCAATACAACCTTTCACACCTCTCCCTCTAATTTAAAATATTTATGGCCTTTATGAGTGTTAAAACACTGATCAGCCTTGAATTTCTTTAATGTTGATATTGCAGTATCACAAAGCAAGCAAATCATCTTGTCTTTAGCAGAAACAAGGTAATATTGCAATTCCCAATTCTCATCTAAAAAATCTGTTTTCTTCCTTCAGCCTTCTCTTGGTCTTCTTTGACATGATGGGCTGTTAAGCAGACAGAATTAAGAAGTACTGTCGAGCTGTGCAACTGTTCACAAATCCCACTTCAAACAGAAACATTGTCAAAAGCTGATAACAGACTGGTGCACTCCACCCCTATAAACTCTCACCAACCAGCCTCATGCAGTAGTGGCACCAGTCAGGCGGGGGAAGTTAGAACCAAATCGTGAATGTAGCAGCCGTCAATTTAGCCCTTATGGCTACTAATGTTCTAATTGTGCTGGTCAACCCAGGAGGATTATTTCATCGAAACTTATTTTATTCATTGGTATTTTAAATACATTAATTTTAAAAATAAAAATACAAAAGACAGAAATGTATTAATAAAAATAAAAGGATTTATTCTATAAAATCTGGATTCAGTCAAAAAGTCACACTTATGGACCAGAAGCAGGTTCTCCAACCCTGGACTAAAATCTGTCCCTTTTATTCTATACCGAAGACAATGCTAAAACTCACTGCTTTCTGCCTTCTGCTGATAAGATTTTTTTTTCAAAGGCCTGAGCCACACAGGACCCCCAATTTCTTATGAGTGCCCCCTGCTCAGGGGTGGGCAGGTGCAAGGAGTCTGAAACTTCACTTTGCCCACTGCTTTCCCCCCTTTCAGAGCCCGTTACCCCTGCCACGTCGCCCTTGGAACTGATCTCCTGACTCAGTGCGACGGGCTGGAAGTGCCCCGGCCAGGCAGCTGCCTTCCAGTGGCAATTCGGTGCCACACGGATGAGGGTGAGACACACATTCACGAGACATGGGCTCCCCAATTCCAGTGAGGATGATGGGACTTCAGAGGCCAGAAGCCAGTGGTCACACCCGACCATGGGGCTAACACAGGCACCTTACCCTGTGCCGTCCCAGTATTTTTAAGAATAAGAGTTTGACAGTGTCTTAGTTTCTTAGTATGGGTGTCACAAAGTACCACAAACTGGGTGGCTTAAAACAATGGAAATTTATTCTCTCTCATTTTTTTTTAGAAGCCAGAAGTCTGAAGTGGAGGTGTCAGCAGGGCTGCACCCTGTCTGAAGGCGCTGGGGGAGGGTCCCACCTTGCCTCTTCTCACTCCTCGTGGCTGCTGGCAGCCACCGGCTTTCCTCGGCTTGTGGACGCATCACTCCAGTCTGTGTGTGCCTCCCTCCATTGTCACACGGCCTCCTCCTCTGTGTCTGTGTCTTTTTCCTCCTTATAAAGACACCAGTCATACTTAGATTAAGAGCCCACCCTACTCCAATAAGAACTCGTCTTACTTTGTATCTTATTTACATCTACAAATTCTATTTTTAAACAAGGTGACATTCAGAGATACCAGGGGTGAGGACTTCAGCATATCTTCTGGTGAGATAAAATTCAACCCATAACAGGCGACCCATTCATTGCAGTATTATTCACAACAGTCAAGATATGGAATCAACCTTAGTGCCCATCAGTGGGTGACCGGATAAGGAAAATGTGTATACAGACACAACAGAGTATCATTCGGCCTCAAAAAAGGAGATCCTGTCATTTGCAACAACATGGATGAACCCGGAAGACATCATGTTAGGTGAAATAAGCCAGGCACAGAAAGACAAATGCTACATGATCTCATTTATCTGTGAAATCTAAAAAGTGGAGCTCACACAAGTAGATAGTAGCATGGTGGTTACCAGGGGCTGGGAGAAGGGGATATCGGGGAGTTAGGAAATGTTGCTCAAAGGGTACAACATTTCAATTAGACAAGATGAATAAGTTCAAGAGGTCTATTGCACAACATGGTGACTGTTGTTAATAACAATATATGGTGTTCTTTTTTTCTTTTTTGCTTTTTGGTTTTCTTTTTTGAGACAGCATCTCACTCTGTTGCCCAGGCTGGAGTGCAGTGGCCTGATCATAGCTCACAGCACCATCAAACTCCTGGGCTCAGGCAATCCTCCTGCCTCAGCCTCCCAAGCAGCTGGGACCATGCGCATGCACCCCACACCCAGCTAATTTTTGTATTTTTTGTAGAGACAGGAGTCTTGCTATGTTGTCCAGGCTGGTCTCAAACTCTGGCCTCAAGCGATCCTCCTGCCTTGGCCTCTCAAAGTGCCAAGATTACAGGTGTGAGCTACCACACATGGCCTCTTTTTCTTTTTTTTTTTTTCGCCTAGGCATTACCAAGAAGTATATAGTATTATTGACAATTGCTAAAAGAGTAGATTTTAGGAGTTTTCAACACAAAAGAATAAGTACATGAAATAGCACATATGTTAATTAGCTCAATCTAGCCATTTCCCAATGTATGAGACTTCAAAATGTTCAAGGAAAAATATAATTAAAAGATAAAAATAAAAAATATAAACTTTGTTCCTGGACATAAGCTTAATGAAGTTCAAGACACTATTGCAAGCAATGACACCAGCCATTTAGTCCACCCGTAAAGAGCTGAGAGTCCTGGGAATTTAGCCAGGTCAATTCAGTCTTTTTTACATTATTAATTGAAGAAAAGTGGGTGCCTTTTTTAGATTTTTTTAAGATTAGGAAACAAAAAGCAGTCAGATGGAGCCAAATCAGGACTGTAAGGTAGATGCCTATGATGTTCCACGGCAGCTCTCGCAGCCCTGCCCTTGTTTCGTGAGAGGAGCATCGTTGTGGTGGAGCTTTCCCAGGCGTTTTTCTGCTAAAGTTTTGGCTAATTTTCTCAAAACAGTCTCGAAATAAGCAGATGTTATCATTCGTTAGCCCTCCAAAGCCAACAAGAAAAATGCCTTGAGTATCCCCAAAACTGTTGCCGTGACCTTTGCTCTTGATTGGTCCACTCAAGCTTTGACTGGGCCACGCCCACCCCTTGGTAGCCACTGATTTGATTGTGGCTTGTCCTCAGGATGGTACTGGAAAAACCAGGTTACATCTCCTGCTACAGTTCTTCAAAGAAACGCCTCAGAATCTGGATCCTACTTGTTTAAAATTTCCACTGTGGCCAGGCACAGTGGCTCACACTGGTAATCCCAGCACTTTGGGGGCAGGGGTGTGAGGCAGGAGAATCGCTTAAAGCTACAAGTTGGAGACTAGCCTGAACAAGAATGAGACCCACCTCTCTACAAAAAGTAGAAAAATTAGCCGGGCATGGTGGTGCTTGCCTGTAGTCCCAGCTACTCCGGAGGCTAAGGCAGGAGGATTGTCTGAGCCCAGGAGTTTGAGGTTGCAGTGAGTTAGGATGGCGCCACGGCACTCTAACTTGGGTGGTAGAGTGAGACCCTGCCTCAAAAAAAAAAAAAAAATTCATATGTTGAATCCTAATCAGATAGGTGATGGTGTTAGGAGATGGGCCTTGAGAGGTGATTAGATCAGAGGGTGGCGATTTCATGGCTGGGATTAGTGCCCTCATAAAAGACATCTCAGAGAGATCCCTCACCCCTTCGACTATGTGGGGACACAGTGACAAGTCACCACCTACGAGGATGGTGTCTGCCAGCACCTTGAGGCCCACCCAGATTCAAGGGAAGGAGCTAAAGTTCCCTCTCAATGAGAGGCATGTCAAAAAATTCAGGGCCCTCTTTTAAAACCATTACAGCAGATTCTGCACCAGCACTTACCAGCAAGCTAAGCCTTGGCCAGAGGACTTCTGTGCTGACCCTGTGCACAGTCTCTGTCCCTGCCACCATGCACCTGGTACAAGAGCACATTGAGCAAGCACTGGATGGCTGGGCAAAAGGCTGACAGACACCCACAGAACGTTCCATGTTGCCCGCTTGCTCTGCAGTGGAGGCCCATTGGTGAGCAGTCATGTGAGATGCAAATTTCTGCATCCATTCTGAGAGCGCTGTACCCATTACAGAGATCTAGCCACATCCCTCTTCCCTGATTCTCCTTGTCACCAATCTTCCAATCCTTTTCAAGTCACTGACCACCTAGCCAAACTGTTATTCTGTTAGCAACCATCCATGAGATGGTGTAGCTTTGCATTCTGGATGTTTCTTAATCAGGACAGAGTGGGCAAGCAAATGTACCACGCACCATTCTGCTCACAGGGAGGATTTTCCTTCAGCACTGCCCTTCCGGGCCACCACTGGGTGGGGCTGTAATGCTGCAGCTGTCTTCTTTGGGCTGATGCCATCATATGGTGCAGAAGCACCTGTAGACAGCCTGCACTCTCTCCTCAGTCATGAGCAGCTCCCGTGGGACCACAGGTATAGATTGAGGAAAGAAAGCAATGAGCGGGAGTTGGTCTCTTTTTTCTTTTTTTTTTCAGCCAAACATTGTCAACCAAAGGAGTTGATCTCCAAGGAATCTGAGTCACCTGCATGTGCAACTTACTTATGGTTTCCAAACCTGCTCAAGTTCAATGTCTTATATGCCATTTCTACTTGACAATGTATTGCTGCTGTGCATGCTCAACTTTATGGTTTGGTGGATCAGATAACATCCAGTTCATGATGGGAAGCTCATGTTGCCACCTTCAATGTCTAAAAATTCCCATAAGCATTGTGCCTCTTTTAAAATGGTAACCAGTCCCAGGAGCAACATCTTGTCTTTTACCTTGGAGGTAATATCTCAACATGCTCCAGACCACTGAGGCTCCTGAATTTGTATAGGGGTTAACTCCCACCCTCTGTGTGTGTGTGTGTGTGTGTGTGTGTATTGTGTATACATATATACACTATACACACACACACACACACACACACACACACATGACTGACCCTTGAATAAACCCATGCAAGTTTAAATGGCATGGGTCCACTTATGAAAGGATTTTTTTCAATAAATACATTTGACAAATTTTCAGTGATTTCTGACAATTTGCAAAAACTCACAGATGAATTACATGGCCTAGAAATAAAGAAAAATTAGGAAAAAGATAGGTATGTCGTGAGTGCACAAAATGTATGTAGATACTAGTCAATTTTATCATTTACTACCTTTTTTTTTTTGAGATGGGGTCTATGTTGCCCGGGCTGACATACAGTACCTATTCACAGGCTTGATTAGAGCACACTATATCAAACTCGTGGCCTCAAGTGATCCTCCCACCTCAGCCACCTAAGTAGCTACGACTACAGGCATGGACCACCACGCCCAGCTATTACCATAAAATATACACGAATCTATTATGTTATTAAGAACGAAATATCTTACATTTCAGTTGATATCGCTGACATTTCATTTTGACATTTTTAAAAATTTTTATTATGAAGGTACATACTCAGTGTTTGAAACACATGGTTTGGCTTGTGATTATCTTTCAAATTTTTTTTAGAACAATTTTTGTCAAACCATGGATAAGTCGAAAATTTGTGTTATTTTCGAATATGAGTTCTGTCATGGAAACAATGCAGCACAGACAGCTCAGAATATCCAACAAGTGTTTGGGAAGGACGTGGCTAATGAATGCACAGCCCGTCAATGGTTTGAGGGGTTCCGTTCTGGTGATTTTAATCTTGAAAATGAGCCACATGGGCAACCTAAGACCAAGGTGGATAATGATGAGCTGAAAGCTGTAGTGGAAACGAATCCATCTCAACCTGCACATGAAGTTGCAGCAGGATTTGACGTTACTATTCCAATGAACATTGGACCATTTGAAACAAATCGACAAGGTAAAGAAGCTGGATAGATGGGCACCGCATGAATTAAACAAGCATCAGAAGAGAAATCATCTCGAAGCTTGCCTTTCTCTGCTGTCATGACATAAAGGTGAACCATTTCCACAACGTATGTTACATGTGATGAAAAACTGTATTATTTTTGACAATTGCAAGCATTCAGCACAATGGTAGGATAAAGACGAGGTGCTGAAACACAGTCCAAAACCAAATATTGATCAAAAAAAGCTAATGATGTCTGTTTGGTGTCCAGTGCTGGTATTATCTCCTATACCTTCATGAAACCTGGTCAGTTGATTACAGCCGATGTCTACTGCAACCAATTGGATGAAATGATGAGGATGCTTGCAATGAAGCAGCCAAGATTGGTCCACAGAGACAGGCCAATCCTCTCGCAAGACAACATGTCACAAACAATGCTGCTCAAACTAGACCTTGCACCGACTACCACTTCTTCCAGGCTTTGGACCACTTCTTGCAAGGAAAAATATTCAGTTCTCAACAAGCTGTGGAAATCACACATGTGAAATCACACCACTTGCTCGCCAGACTTCTTGGCTGCTGGCATAAACAAGCTACCATAAAGATGGCAAAACTGTGTCGATAGTTTGCATACTTTGATTAATTGTAGTGCTTCTTGTTTGAGATATAATAATCTAAACTTTTGATTTGAAATCAGACATATTTAATGACCTAATACAATGTTAAAATGTAGCAAAACTTTCACATACACAATGCAAATGGCACTACTCGCAGTCAAGAAAAATATAAATAAGCGTAAAGATGCAGTATTAAATCATAATTGCATAAAATAACTGTAGGATATACTGTACTATGATAATATTTAATAATTTCATAGCCACCTCCTGTTGCTATTGCAGTGAGCTTAAGTGTTTCAAGTATCCACTTAAAATGCCACATGAAGCTAATCATTTCTGCATGAGCAGTTCATCTCTCCAATGAATTTCATATCAAAGTAAAAAGTGATCTCTCAATTTTCATGTATTTTTCATCATGTTTAGTGCAATACCATAAACCTTGAATAACACCATGGACCCATACCAAGTGCCACTATGATGCTGGAAGTGCTCCCAAGCAGGGAAGTCATGACATTACAAGAAAAAGTTGAATTGCTTGATAGGTACCATAGACTGAGGTCTGCAGCTACAGTTCCCTGCTATTTCAGATGGATGATTCATCTTGTAAGCAGCTGATGTAAACGTATCGATAAATAAACTACAGTACTGTAGATGTATTTTCTCTTCTTTATGATTTTCTTAATAACATTTTCTTAATAACATTTTCTTTTCTTTAGCTTACTTTATGGTAAGAATACAGTATATAACACATGTAACATACAAAATACATTAATTTACTATGTATGTTATTGGTAAGGCTTCCAGTCACTAGTAGGCTGTTAGTAGTGAAGTTTTGGGGGAGTCAAAAGTTACATGCGAAGATTTTCAACTGCATGGGGTGGGGGGGTCGATGGCCCTAATATCCCTGTTGTTCAAGGTCAACTGTGTGTGTTTACATACATATACACATACACACACACATATTTACATGTATGGCATCTAAAGTACATGCTACTTCCTGTTCATCAGACCCAATTACGCAACTTCACCAATGTGGTGGGCCAGTGTGATATTGTGTATAATGTCAAGACAATCTATATCTAGACCGTGGCACCTAGCAAAAAGGCTGACCCGCCCCGAGGAAAGACTGTGCCGTGTGTTGTTAGCTCTGCCTGATAAGGACAAAGCTAGGATAGCCTCCCCTGTGGTGGTATCCTGTCATTCCGGCTCCTGCGAGAGCCCTGTTCTGCAACGGCATTAGCACACTATCCACTAGCTCGGAGCCGCTTGACCCTACTCATTGGCACGTTTTTTATTTCCTTGACAGATGGAGTCTTTGGGCCCTTCTAGAAAGCCGGTCTCCATTCTCATGCACTAGACCCATTTAAGCAGGGCCACTCCCCGAGCCTGCCAATCCCTTCCTCCAGTGTGTCGTGGCAATTCTGGTGTCTCTAGATTAATGTGGGCCGTTACCTTCTCCAAGCCTCCGGGAGCCATAACAGCAGGGTAACTGAACCAGGTTCTGAAGCCCTTGCCAGGGTGTTAAATTCTTAGTCAGCAGAGAGTTTTGACAAACTTTATATTCTGCCTGTATCCAGCACCTCCAGGATCCATTCCCAGGCACTCTCCTGATTCTTACCAGTTCCTTAGCCAGGTCCTGAGCACCTTTGCCATATAACCCCTCTTTTTACTTAGCAGGCCAGCACATCCCCAGCAAGGTGACACTAATATTTGACCCAGGGTATTGGTTGGGTAGCCAGGAGGGATTATGGGGACAAATGCTGAAGAGGGTAAACATTGCTTTGCAGGGGTTCCTACCTCTTCTGAGCCCTTTGCATAGTCTTCAAGCTAGGAAGGCATTCCATCTTCCAATAAGGCAGAGTGGCCCCATTCTACAAGCCCAGAGGGTTCTGAAACATCTAGGAGCACAAAGTTCTTAAGAGCATTTAACAGAACACCCGCATTCCAATTCTCAAGGCCATGATTCTTCCCTGATTTGGGTGTAGATTTTCCTAGACTGAGAATTTGACCTTCCCTGCTCTGCCTCCTTTTTAGCTGTGTCCACTCTGCAGTTCCAAAAGGGGGAAGTGCCCAGCATACCTTCCAGCTTGCACTTTGTGAATTGTTCTGGTGGAAGCACCACTTGCTCAGACATAAAAGCACAGAGACAATGCAAAATGGAAAGAGCCCTCTGGACCACAAACTTTTTGTGAGTAGGAAGTAGGCTGAAAGGCTCCTCAATTCCAAACTCAGTTTTCTTACCAAAAAAAAGACTCAGAGGGTGATATAGAGCCCAGAGGGCGGAGCCAAGAGCTTCAACATATGCTTAGGAAGCAGTACTGGGGGGCATGTGCCCATCCGAATTTCAGAATTGTTGTGGACCAATGAGTGCAAGACTCAAGACTTTTTGAATGGGAATGTCTATCGCAGCTACCCTACGTCTCTCCCACCACCGTATGACTGGAGTGAGAGTGGCAGGCAACTTGCCTTTAAAGGTGCGCGGACAAAAAGGACCCTATAACTGACCCCCATCTGCACCTGGTACAGATTTAGATGATGAGATCCTGGACCTCAAGCTTGGGCCTGATGCTGTAATGGGATGAGACTTTGCAGGGATTCCTGGGAGATGACTTTTGTAGGTGGGAGGATATAGATAATTTATGGCCAGAGATCAAACCGTGGCAATTTTAAAACATGGCCCAAAAATTCTTTGACATGACACTCCTTCCTTAGGATGGTGAGAAGTCATGTCTTATTTCTCCTATTACCTACACTCCTAGCTCCTGTCCTTTGCAAGACGTGGTTCTTCAGTGTTTCCTTCTATTCCTGTCCAATGCATTTCTCTTTTGCTAAACTGTAACCAGAGACCAGTTTTTGTTGCATAAAACCAAATACAGCCAGGAACTTTAAATCCTGTTTGAAGTCCCCTAGAAAGTCCATTGCCTCCCAAGCTAGGTCCCCCCAGATTTTGGGGGAGTCCCAATCTGGTTTTTACCCTAGTGAACTAAGTTAGATTCAGTTATCTGTGTTCTCCGCAAATCCTATTAATGACTTCCCAGCTTCTACAGAGATGTCTCTACCCACACTGGCTAGGGTAGTAGGACGGATCTGGAGCCAGACTACATGAGAATCACTTGTGGAATTCTTCCAGCAACGTGGACAGCCTCACCCACCAACCGAATCAAACCTCTGAGCACTGGGCCTCAGCAAGTGGTGTGCTACCTATGCAGGTTGAAAACCTGGTCTTGACGCCGACCATCAAAGTCAGAGCATGCACTTGCTTCCATCATTTCCCTGACTTTCATGATAAAGATCTACGACTGTCAATTTAGTTATTCATTGCTTTACATGCTTAGGTGCTCCTCCTATCAGCTTGTTTGGAAGCAATAACAAGATTGCTTGATGCTGTTTTTGTTTATTTAATAGTTATAATAAAGGAAAAGACCCATAAGCACCTTGCATTAGCGGTTGTTTAATAGTAACAGAGACTAGTCACGATCCTGCTTAAACAAATTTATTAAAATGTCTAAGTAACAGGATAATCTTCACACCATCCTGCCTGGCCACAGTCATTGGCTCTTGGCTAACTGGGTCTTAACAAATTGTATTAAACAGAAAATCCCAGCCTTAGATTTCTATCCAAGTTGTAAAAATACTCAAGAAAAAAAATAGAGGCCGAGTGTGGTTGCTCATGCCTGTAATCCTAGCACTCTGGGAGGCCAAAGTGGGAGGATCGCTTGAGGTCAGGGGCTCAAGACCAGCCTGAGCAAGAGCAAGACTCTGTCTCTTTCAAAAACAGAAAAATTAGCCAGGTTTCGTGGCACACACTTGCAGTCCCAGCTACTCAAGAGGCTGAGTCAGAGGATAGCTTTAGCCCAGGAGTTTGAGGTTGCTGAGAGCTATGATGACATCACTGCACTCTACCCAGGGCAACAGGGTGAGACTGTCTCAAAAAAAACAGATACAAAATGTGTGAGAGCTGGCACTGGGGCACTCTCCTTTGGCCCCACCCAAGTTCCCGCCCGTGGCTCTGGACCAAGTGCTGCGCCTAGCAGAGTGTGCAGCCTTAAGGTTGCACTGGACCTCACGTCATTGATGGGGCTACCTGATGCTGGTCTCTGCTGGATCTTGCTCCCTAAAGAAAACGTACACACCTTCTCATCCAAGCGCACACAAACTGGGCTGCATTCTGGTTACTAATCATGCCTGACGTTTCCCTACACAAACATCACGACCTGATGTGATATTCCTGATCCCAGATTCTGCTTTCTCTCTCTCCGTTACCATTTAGTGAATGAGGACCTACTATTTGCCAGGCACTGTAACAGGTGTTTCATAAACATTACTATTATCCATAACCTACAAGACAGGTATTATTCCCACCTCACAACTGAAAAAAGATTAATTAAGAGTCCCTTCTCCAAAGTGTGCTCGGGACCAAAAATGTTTTGGATTTTGCCTTTTTCATATTTTGAAATATTTGCATTATACTCTGAAATCCAAAATGCTACAATGAGCATTTCCTTTGAACATTACATCAGTGATCAAAAAGTTTGGGATTTGGAGCATTCAGAATTTCAGATTTTTGGATTTGGGATACTCAACCTGTACTGCTGAAGGTCCTGTGGCCAGCAGAGTGTGAGCTGAACTAGACACAAGTGGTGACTAAATCAGGTCATTTCTAGAAGTCACTTTACAGAAAAAAGAATCAACTTAAGGCACACTCTATGATATTTAGATTTAATGTGAACATACTTGCATTTGAAAGTGGAAATACTGTCATTATGAGGTCTCTGAAGAGCAGAGTATCCTTTATTATTTCTACAGTTAACTCAAAGTGCTAACAGCTAAAAATGGAAGCTATTGCAAAGTTTTATGAATAAAACCCACAAGAAAGTTATAAAAATATTTTATTTAAATGGTACAGAAAAAATCATGCACACATAAAAATGATTAAAAGTTCATGTTAGAAAATGCTAAAAACTCAATAATTTACATGACGATAAAATATAAAGTGATGGGAAAATATAGAATACTTTCATTTGGTCCTCTCACACAACAAGACTATTATAAAAATGACATATATAGTAATTACTGAAGCTGGGTTAAAGGCACGTGCCAACATAATTCCTTTATACATATTCGGTCATCCTAAACAATGAACTGCTACCCCTTATATGGAAGAGTGAACAATTTATTTAGCATATTGGGAGTGCATTATGTACCTAAAATGAAACCACTACCTTCCCCAAAGATTCAAACAGATTAATGTTGCAAAATAGTTATTTCTGTGTAACACAGACTTCTGAAAAATTCAATAACCATTTGAGTTTAAGAATATCCAAATGAATTATAATTTATTCTGATTTCAACAACAGATCTACAAAGTCACAATTTTTCCCAGGAAACCCCTCACTTCCTAGGTGCAAAAATGCATTGCGGCTTTTCCATTATCCGTCTGTGATGCTTTCAGCTAGGTATATGTTTAATCATTCACTTTAAATTTACACATCCAGCTAGGCACACTGGCACGCGCCTGTGGTCCCAGCTACTCAGGAGACTGAGGAAAGAGTTCAAGGCCAGCCTGGGCAACACAGCAAGAGCACCATCTCTAAAAAAAATAAAATATGTGTCCTTAAATCTGAAAGAAAAACAGCACTTATGTCTCAAGTAAACATTCTATCTTAATCTACTGAATTTAACATTAAAAAGCACAGTTAAATCTATCTGTGACCTACAACACCATCTGGCTGTCTATTGCCAATTATAAATTCATCTCAGCAATAAGTCAAAAGCTCTCAAACATCTGTAAAAATGCAAAACTGAACAGCCAAAAAAGATTTAACAACATCAGAAGGGGAGGGGTGGGTGAGAGGGTCAGATGAGAAAATGTTCAGAGACGTGAAATTACTCCAGAGCCCTGAGCTGCTGGTGGCGACACATGTGCACAGGGACGCAGCGTCTGAGGGCCCAGCAGCCCTAGCCCGCGCGGTGCGCGAAGGGTACTGCAGGCATCAGCGTGGGCACAGAACTGCTAGCAACTCTTTTCAGAACAGCAACAATGGGATTATGTCCATTTCTTCTTTACAGGGTTACAGTGACTGTCCTTTGAAATCCGACAGGGAACACATGCTGTTTGTCAGTTTTCATTAATTTCCTGATAATTTAGTGTATTAACTTTTACTTCTCTGGGCCTCAGTTTCCATATATGTAAACTGCTGTATAAAGTAAATTTCCTCCAAGGTCTGATGTAAGTGACATGAAGGGAGGGACTGCCTTTGTCTTTTTCATCTTGCCCCTAAGTACACACAGTGAGTATTCTCAATACAGACTTGTGTAACGGCAGCAGGCCCAGGGGTGGGGTGGTCTGTAGGGAGGCAGAAATTCGATAAATAATACCAAAAAAAAGTTGATGTGTCATCATCCATCAAATTGTTATGAGGTAGCCAGGACAGTTTGTTAGGTAAAATTGCCCATCCTTCCTATGTTCCCATTCCTTAAGAAAAATCTAGCCAAGAGTCACTGGATATAAACTGATGGACGCTGACTTCAATACAAAATGGTCTAATGTGTGATTTTAACTATGCTGAAAGGTACAAATCCTGTCTTTATGAGGTCTTTGAAAGGCAGGTTGCCATCTCTAAAAAGTAGTCACTTAGAACTAAATTTTACAAAAGACAGGGGTGTCAGTCCCTTTTATCTCAGAGTGCAATGGATGAACAGCTCTGGTATAAACATGACTAAAATAATTTACAAGGCATCTGTTACAGCTGTGTCCACTGAAAGATATTTTCCAAATAAGTTCATTATGAGAAATACCATTCCTGATCTCTTACCTTCAGATCATCCAAGGAGTGAGATAAACATTACAACCCCCATAAATTGGGTAAACAACAGCAATGGAGTGAAAAATGACCACACATGCCATAAAGCAATGTTGAAGCTGAAAAGAACAAAAACCAAACAGTTGACAATCATAAATGTAATATACACAAATATTCTAGAATCTAGATTTAAAGAACTCAATTTGGGAAAATTCATCCAAGCAGCAACTTTCCATATACACTGTATTTCTCACATGTGTGATTTAGCCAATGTTGGAAAGAAAAACTCTGGATATACTTATGGAACTGTCACAATTTCTTTAAAAAGTACTTGGAACTGGAATCGCTAAAGGTTTCTAATGGGAGTTGACATGGCTTAATAGAAGCTTAAATCTCTTAAAGTTACTGTCCGTAATAAAACATGAATTTAAATGGCTCTACCTGCTTTTATGATCTCACATACTAAACTATCATGGTAAAAAAGACAAAAGTATTTCTCTTAAAAACGGAATGAAAAAGTAATTGTTTATAAGCTATTAAATTTTTCATAGAGAAATAAATTATTTCTGTCACTAAAGTAAAAAATAAAACACTTTCTAAGTACAAATGATTTTTAATGACTGAAGTTGTAAGCACAGAATAGGGACAATTTAGTATGTTAACTTTTACTTCTCTCGGCCTCAGTTTCCTTATCTGTCAACTGCTCTTAGTTTCCTCCAAGTTCTAGTATAAATGACAAGGAGGGAGACACTGTCCGCATCTTTTTCACCCTGCCCCTGAGCACACAGACTATAGTCAATTAATTAAGTTTTCAGATAGTTATTGGTTTTAATACATAATATTTTGACAAGTATGAATTTTAAATAACTATAATCCTACTGGTCTAAAAAATTAACATTTCTGAGGTGATCTTAGCCTTACGGGAAAAAGTAAAATAACATATCTGTATACCCACTTCACTGAAGTATTAACAAAAACCACATCGCGATGTAAAATATCCTTGAACTTCAACTACAGAAAATAAGTCACAGAAAGCATACATTTAAACTGAATATGTATACAGGTGTGTGATATTTCCAAAGTCAAAATTCAATTAACTTAAATAAAGAAAAAACTGAAAAGCTATACGCAATATGTGAAGAGTAGTTTTTTCTGATCGACAGGATCATCGAACATGTTTCCTTTGTATTTTTCTGTAATTTACAGGTTTTTCTTTAGTGAGCAATACTTTATAAGCAAAAAAAGCTGGTTTTTTCACTGCGTACCTATTAAATTACGCAGAAAGATATTCGTTGTGGTATTGTTTGAGTATAAAAATAACTAATTCCAACAACAGGGAACTTGCTAAATAAGTCATGGTATGTCCATGTTGTGAAAATTACGTAACTGTTTAAAATAATGATGCACATCTCTACGTACCATTTTGGAAGAATTCTAAACTAATATGGTTCCATTGAAAAAGAAAAGGGGAAAAAAAAAAAAGATGAACAACCACTTTGGAAATCAGTTTGGCACTATTTACTGAAGTTGGAGATACACACACCCTGCGACCCAACAATTTCACCTCGTGTGTGTGTATGTGTATACATATACACATATGTATACACATACACACACACATATATACATGTCTCCAACAGAAACATGTACACATGTCCTATAAGAAACATGTACAAGAATGTTCTTAATGGCATCCTTCATATTAATAATAACCCCAAATTGGAAACAACCCAAACACAATCAACAGTGGAACAGATAAATTGGGATTCAGTTATACAATGGAATGCTAAATAACAATGGAAACAAATAACTACTACGGGCAACAATATGGATGAATCATACATCATGTTGCGCACGGCAACCAAATGAAAAAGAATACACACTATATGAATCCATTTCTATAAAGTTAAAAAAAAATAGTGTATTTAACGGATGCAAAAGCAAGTAATTACCATAAAGGTCAGGACAGGATCTCCCTGTGGCAGGAAAGAAGGTGTAGTGATGGAAGGGGTATGAAGGAGTGACCAGGGTACTGGCTTGGTTGTCTTTCTTGACCTGGATACAGTGTACATCAATGCTCATTTTGTAAGAATTCATTCAGCTGTACATTTTAGTTTTCTTCTACTTTTCCGCATGTATGGTGTATCACAGTGAAAAGATTTAAAAAGCAAAATGCACAATAGGTACAGAATGTCGCCACTTGTGTTTTAAATAACTAAATACATAAATAAAGAGATGATAATAAAAAGGGAACCACAGAAAAGGAATGACTGTGAGACTCTTTTTCCTGTTACACCTTTTTTCTCTTTCAGATTTTGGACCATATACATCATTACCTGATCAAAAAAAAATGTGTTTTTCATTCCTATTAGTCATTTCAAAGTTAACTTACCAAATTCCTGCTGCAATGAACGTAGCAGTTGTAATGGGTATCAGCACTGGATACTTGACATCATATTCCCCAATCCCGCGATACCATTCCAGATACACTATGCAGTAAAATGCAGTCAGTAAACTGACAAGCAACAAGGCACCCCCAAAGAGAAACCAACTATGGAGACAAAAATAACATAGGGGTTACTTACATAACCCTTAGCAAATCAGCAGATATCGTAAACATTTTATTAACAGCTTAAACATCAACTTCTAAGAAGAATGTCAACTGAAGAAGGGGTACAGAGGAAAATGCAATTACAGTAACGGCTTGCAGACAGCCTCTATCTACGGGAGATGGGGGTGAGAAAAGATGACACACGGCTCATCCAAAAATTAAAGAATAAGACTTTGAAGAATACTTTCATAAACCAGCCAACCAAGAAAGAACCCTGGGCCGGGTGCAGTGGCTCACACCTGTAATCCTAGCACTCTAGGAGGCCGAGGTGGGAACATGGCTTGAGAACAGGAGTTTGAGACTAGCCTGAGCAAGAGCGAGACCCTGTCTCCACTAAAAATTGAAAAATTAGCCTGGTGTGGTGACTCGCACCTGTAGTCCCAGCTACTCGGGAGGCTGAGGCAGGAAGATCGCTTGAGCCCAGGAGTTTGAGATTGCTGTGAGCTAGGCTGATAAAACTGCACTCCGGCCCAGGCAACAAAGTGAGACTCTGTCCAAAAAAAACAAAGAAGGAACCCTGGTTACAGCTATGCATTTTCTTTGAAAATACAGGAAAGATAGCAGCTTTCTGGCTGTTTCTGAGTATGAGAGTAATAAAGAACATTCTCATCAGGTACCATTAATTCCTCCAAGTTAAGTAGAATTTCTTAGAATACTGAAAATCAATTTGGAAGACAGTTAATTCAAATTCTCTCTCATGAAAGATATCTACATGAAACCCTCCCATTTTCAGAATCTCTCCTACCCTCCCACAAAGGACAATGCCTTTTTGTTCCTCTCCAATTCCAACCAGGACCTGACTCAGTGTGCGTGAGGCATCCTCCTCTAGCCTTGCATAGATTTAAAGAACCCTAATGCCTCAAGCTTCTGAACTGAGGCTACAGCAGGGAAAACAGAAATTACTCAGGTATCAGAGGAATGAGCTGTTTTCAAAAAGCAGAAAGCCTGCATTTCCTTCTGTGCACCCCTCTCGTTCCACAGCTGCTCAAACTACCCCCTGCTTAATGAGTCCCTCGCCAAGAATACAAATTGGCTTTGAGTATGCAATTATGTTTTTTTCCTGTAGGACAATACTTTTTCGAGGATAGGCCTATGATTCTACTTGCTTCCCATCCTCCACATCCCTGGTCCCAGCACCTGTGACTATAATTGCATTTCCCTCTGTACCCCTTTCTCCCTGGGGCCTGATTCTCATGGGCCACCAGCCAATATTCCCACCCCCTCCCTAGTACCCCTGCGCGTCGTCCCTGCCACATGACAGCTGTGTGGTCCCGGGCACTCCATTTCCTACCGCAGCCACCCCAAACATCTTATACATGTGATCATTTCTTACCCTGCCATTTCTTTAAATTATTGAGAATACCTAACATAGGACACAAATAGAGAAGTTCTCCTATGTCTTCTTAAACCTCAAAAAGGTCTCCACTCCTGAGGTTGAACTGGACTAGGTACCCCTCCTAGGTTCTCCTGGAACATCCTGTGCCTTTGCTTACAGAGCATGCACCGCAAGGCCTGGTAACGTGTCTGCTGTGGCCTAGAAGGAGCTGCTGGACGGCTGGAAATGTACCTACTTACCACTGGCACCCACAGCCAAACACACCTCAGGCTCTCACAAAATACCTGATGAATGAGGGAAAAGCTGATGGTGGCACTGTTTGAAGGACCCATCCCCTCTCCTCCCAGCCCAACTGACAGAAATGAAGGCGTCACACTGATGAAGAGCAAATGTCAGCTTTATTACTGACATAGCTGCGAGAAGTGGTGACAAAGTACTTCCTAACACTGAAACCCAGAAACAGACCGACTTAGCCACTGGGTTCCAGGTCACAGTGAAGACCTAGAGAACTTCTCCTGTTGGAGCTGCCCCCATAAAATGATAGCGCGGCAAAGCAGATCAGAATCTGTTCTTGCTATGGGCAGCTCACTCCCTAAGGAAGAAGGTGCTGAGCTACATATGTCCAGTTCTTCATGTGACACTCAGATAAAACACACCACCTCCCAGGGAAGGAGTGAGTGAGATGAAAGGGCAGAAGATGGGAGTGTTTAGGGACAGTCCCTACTCACAGAAGTCAGAAAGGAGAGGACAAGCCTTCTACCCTCAACAGTTTAAATAAACACCCTCTGCCTACTTTGCCCTGACTGCTCGCTCGCTCCAGCTCCTCAGTATCCCCCCTCCAGAAGTCACTGCTCCTCCCAAAGGCCTTGAGGAGAAACTGTGTGTCTCGCCATGATACCACAGGATCACGGTCCCGTCTACATCTTGCCAGCCCCTCTGGCACTTCCGAATTACTACTCTTGACCCCAAGCAAACCAGTCCTCTCCATGCCAGCTCTGACGCTCACCAACATCCCTCCTTTTTGTCAATTATCTGGGCATCTCCACATGACTGTCCAATGTGCACTGAGGACACAGGGATATGATTCACAACCTTCTCCACATCAGCTCCAGAGATCATACTGAAGACATCTCAGCCCCTGTGAATGAGTAACTATTTTGCATTGGCCTGTCCGCAAAGCTCTGACTCCTCCCCCTGGTGACCTTTACCTCATCTGATTCAGTCACACCCTGTAGTCACCATGCATGCCGTAACTACTCTCTGAAACAAACCCTGGAGCCCGATTCTCCTGCGCCCCCAGCCACCATTCCCACTCCCTCCCCAGTACCTCTGCACTTCGTCCTCATAAAGACCTCAGTCAGTCTGTCTCCCTCCACGGTGCTCCAAACAGATCAGGTCCTTCTTAAATTCACTACTTTCCTCATCCTACAACACATCTGTGCTGAAAAGGCACAGTGAAATTTTCAGTTCTCATCCACTCTGCCGTGCATTCCCAGAGCACACACACTCTTGTTTTTTCCGACTTGATTGAGGTATAATTGACAAGTTAAAATTGTGTATATTCACAGTGTACAATAAGATGACTTCATGTAAGTATACATTATGAAATGACTATCACAATCAACACATCCATCAGCTCACATACATACCATTGGTTTTGTGTATGTGAGTTTGTGTGTGTATGTGTAGCAAAGACACATAAGATCTACTCTCTTAGCAAATTTCAAGTAGACAGGACAGCATTATTAGCTATAGTCATCATGCTGCATATTAGATTCACCAAAACTTACTCATCTTTTTTTTTTTTTTTTTTTTTTTAAAGAGACAGGGTCTCACTCTGTCACCCAGGCTGTGCAGTGGCATGATCATAGGTCACCGCAGCCTCAAACTTCAGGGCTTAAGCAATCCTCCTGCTTCAGCGTCCCAAATAGCTAGAACTACAGATGTGTACCACCAGGCCCAGCTAATTTTTAAAAAAATTTTGTAGACACGCAGTCTCACTAATGTTGCCCAGGCTGGTCTCAAACTCCTGGCATCAAGTGATCCTCCCACCTTTGCTTCCCAAAGTGCTGGAATTTACAGGCGTGAGACACCATGCCCATCCCTATTCATCTTGTAACTGAAAATTTGTACCCTTTGACCAATGTCTTTCATTCATCTGTGAATCACCAACACCTCCAACATGGGAGGTGCTGGCAGAGAGCAGGTGCTTACTAAGGGTTTGAAGAATTCGACTGACAAAATATAAAATGAAAAATAAGGGTTTAACTTATAAAGCAATAAAGTTTTCTTACCTACTAGTGTGAAAGTTTTCTTTAAGGATTTTAAAGAAATCAACATAATAGGTCACGGCAATGGATGCCAAAATCCAGAATCCAGAATGGATATTAAGTCTTGGAAGAGCTTTCTGCTTTTTCTCAACAGCTGTAGAGGTTTCTGCAAAGAAGTGAGATTTCAACTTATTAAGTTACCATAATTTTGTGAGGAAAAATTACACTTGTTTTAAGCCAAATAAAATCATTTCCTAGAGTGAGTCTCTCCCTTTATAGCACCAAATCCTTTGTAAAACCATCAAGATACATTTATATTTAGAGAAACAATAGAAGCCCACTATAAAATGTTCAATATAGTCAACTTATTGCCTCTAAATGAATTGTGAAATCAAATTTACATTTTCTCAATCTTTCAGAAATAACAATGCTACCTGGAAGTGTAGGAATTTTAATATTATGTTTCACATTTCTTCTAGGAAAGTAATTTGCCCTGTTAATTAATAAAAACGCCAAAGGCAAATGTTAGAGCATGAAATGGACTTGTACTCTTTCAAGAACACTTTTTATAACTAAATCGTTATTTTAAACAAACATAACCTTTTGAGGCAGCTCAAATGTGGAAAGGGCACTCTAGAGCTCTACTCTAGGGGAAACACTATGCACACATCTTTGTGTACTGTGGTAACATTATGGGTTTTTCCGTATTTTGTTTTTTTTTTTTTTTTTTGAGGCAGGGTCTCGCTCTGTCACCCAAGCTGGAGTACAGTGGCTTCATCATAGCTCACTGCAACCTGGAACTCCTGGGTTGTAGCGATCCTCCAGCTTCAGCACAGCACAGCACAGCACTATCTAGACAGGTGATAGACAAGTCATTTCTCCCATCTGGGACTCATCTGAAAGAGCAGGTGGATAGGAGTTTGGACAGATGGGTAATTTCTAACAAATTCCCCAGGTGATTCTGACATGCTAAGTTCATGTGAGAACCACTGGTTTACATCTGGGGTTCTGGGCCTTTAGATGACTACCATTCTGGGGAGCTTGTTCATAATGTAGATTCTGGGAGATAGCCTCGAAATTTGTAAATCATCATGCCAGGGCATGATGTTATTTGTGTTTATTTTGTTTACAACATACAGAATAAAAAGATCTAAAATATCTCCCTCCCATCCTTAACCCCAGTTTTCAATGTCCAGAAGCAACCACCACTTTCCAATGTCTACGGAATTCTTCCATATCGTAAGCATCCACAGGTGAACACATACCACGCAGGTTATGCTTTGTACTCAAATGCTGGCATATCATACATTGTCCTGAGCCTCCCTTTGGCAGTCATCCCTACTGGTACATAACAGTCTGTCCGGATTGTCATGTATAATATAGCCAAGTTTATTTAACCAATTTTCTGCTGACGGGCAATTAGATATTTCCAGTCATTCGCTATTACAGGCATTCCTGAGGTGAAACACTATGCACACGTCTTTGTGTACTGTGGTTAACATTACGGGTTTTTCCGTTTTTTTTTTTTTTTTTTTTTTTTTGAGGCAGGGTCTTGCTCTGTCACCCAGGCTGGAGTACAGTGGCCTCATCATAGCTCACTGCAACCTGGAACTCCTGGGTTGAAGCGATCCTCCAGCTTTAGCCTCGGAGTAGCTGGGACTACAGATGTGCACCAACACGCCCAAATAATTTTTCCTTTTTTTTATAGAGAGGAGGTCTCGCTCTTGCTCAGGCTGGTCTCCAACTCCTGGCCTCAAACGATCCTCCCGCCTCAGCCTCCCAAAGTGCTAGGATTACAGGCGCGAGCCAACGCGCCAGGCCAAATTCTTAAACCTTATAACCGGTCGATATATTTAATTTTAATGGATATTTCCAAATAGGTGTTAAACCAGCTCTCCAAACAATCCTGAAGCGCAGCTGAGATGAAGCTGCGCAGAACTACATTATCTCTAAGGATCTTTCATGACATTAAATATCCGACTTGCAAAACTATTTGGTAAGACTTGAAAAACGAAAACTCGGTTCCTCCTGACTGGGCTGGGGCTGCGGGAAGCCCGTGAGGCCAGGCTTTTCCGGGCGCCTCGCCTCCGGGTACGACGGCGCGGCTCGGAGTACACCCGGGGAGAGAGCCTCACCCGGCCTGGCGTCGCCCTCGCTATCCAGTGGGGACTCGGCGTCCGGCGGGAGCCAGAACCGCCTCCGGAGCTGCACCCGGGCCTGTGAAGCGTCCATCTCGGCACCGCCCCGAAAAGCGACGGAAGTGACGTCCAACACACAGCACTTCCGGCGTCGGCCCCGAGTACGGGGGTCCCCTGGCGTCGGGGGGTGGAGACTACAATTTCCTTCGCGGTTTTTGTAGGCGAGAAGCTAGGGTGGAGTTGGCGCTGTAGATTCCGAACTCGAATCCGCAAGCGTGGTTTGAATTTTAAAATACTGAACTTTCCCGGTCGAACGTTTCCCAAGTTTATTCCGAGCTACGGAAGCCCAGCAGGACCAGGATTACTGCTGCCGCTGGATGCTTGCAGGGCAAGGATGCGCGGCCCTGAGCTGCTCCGCTTCCGCAGCTTCCCACGCTCCTGGTGGCAAAGCATAAGAAATTACTCTATATCCAGACCTCGACTCTCAGCCTCCAGCTCCGTTCCTACTCCCACTTTTCAGGAGTCGCCCAGCCAGACTCAGAAGGGTTGAAGGCAGCCCCAGAAGGAGAAAAGGACCGCTGGACAGGACACCGGGGCCTGCCACTTACCGCTTGGGGGCCCTTGGGCGTGAAATAAACCGGTCGGGTGTTTTCTGCGCAGCAGAGATTATACCTGTCTTGAGATTTGTTGTGGGGTTGAGTGAGGAGCACCCGCATGTGGTTCATGTGAGCCCCCTTCTCTCCACTTGTGAAAAACTGCCCCAGCCTGGACCATGGGAATTAAATTACTTTCCTCGCAAACTGCCGTTGCCCTCCGCTCACGCCCATAAACCATGTGTCGCTAGTTCACAGCTTTTCTTCCATCTGTAATCCTGTTTATTACTTTCCCACCTCTTCCCTACCTAGTCAAGTGCTGAGAAATGTGCTCACCCACTCAAGCGTTTACGGAGCACCTACTATTTACTAGGAACTGTTAGGCACCATGCTAGGCAGCGGCGCTGCACTTGAGGCGCTCCTAGTCCCAAGATGACCACAGAGACATAATACAAGACAGTGCAGTTTTTATAGGTATACGGAAGCGTTACATTAATTCAGCCAAGGAACATTTTCTGAGTTGCTACATGCGGTAAAATGATGAGGACAGACCTAGGTAAGAATCTAGTGGAGGCCGGCCTCAGTGGCTCACGCCTGTAATCCTAGCACTCTGGGAGGCCGAGGCAGGTTGATCTCTTGAGGTCAGGAGTTCGAGACCAGCCTGACCAAGAGTGAGACCCCCGTCTCTACTAAAAATAGAAAGAAATTAGCCGGACAACTAAAAATATATAGAAAAAATTAGCCAGGCATGGTGGCACATGCCTGTAGTCCCAGCTACTCGGGAGGCTGAGGCAGAAGGATTGCTTGAGCCCAGGAGTTTGAGGTTGCTGTGAGCTAGGCTGATGCCACAGCACTCTACCCCGGCAACATGAGACAGACTCTGTCTCAAAAAAAAAAAAGAATCTAGTGGAGAGGGCAGCTTCAACACGGTACTGTAATAGAAATACTGTACGTGGGGCTATGGGAATACCAGATAAAGGATGGTTTAACCAGGGAGAATGGTTTCTGGTGGGTTGAATAGAGGGCAGCATAGCCCAGAAAACCACACAGGAAGTAAAATTTGAATTAGTAGGCACTCTTTAAAATCTTCTATATGTCATGGGTATTTGTAAAAGGAATGTAAAAAAGTATTCAAGAGTGTCAAGTTTCTACTGATTTATTTTTGGCATTTCTTCGGCCTTTCTACACCCTTTGGAGCAAAGAATTTAACAGCTGGATGGATCATATAGCTTTTCTAAACAATGTCTCCCTTTTCCTTTACAGACTCCCAAAGAACTGGGATTCATTTCTTCAAAGCCAGCTGGGGTCTTTGCCCTCCCTCCTTCTCTCTCATACTGGGTTAGAAGCCTTTATTAACAGGAAGTGAATTTGTTCCATCAAATACAGTCTTCTGCTGATTGTGTCCTCAAAAACGGGGTCTCCCCGTGCAGGGTCTCCCTTGTAACTGAATATTCCCAAGAGTATTGCAGCAATTCCACAATTCCGGGGTTTCCATGTGTGGTATGTTCAGGTTGGATCAGGTTTCCCCTTTGGTGGTTTCAGGGCCTTTGTATGTATTTGGATCTGAAATCCTTCCAGCATTTTTTTTCTTTGATATTTTAAATGGCACAGGCTGATGATACTTTAAAGCAGGTTGGAAAAATCCCGATCTTTAATGACCACATCTTCATTGCTGGAGTCCATTAAATAAGTTCTTCAGTGTGTAGTGTGGTGTCGTAATTATAGATATATAATATCAGATTGCTACCAATGAAGAAATTTTCGTTTTCAATGTGGATTACTTATAGGGAAAAAATGAATTTGACTGTGACCTTTGTTGCCCTCCCCTTAGCAGCAAGGTGTTTATGTAGACTATTGAATCCTGGCTCCATGACTGTGGGTCCTCGGGAAAGTTATCTCATTGTTCTAAGTATCAATTTCCTCATCTGTGAAACAGCAGATGCCAGATAGATGTATACAGATGCTTAGCTTAGTGCCTGGCATATACAGTATGCATTCAGACAGTGGTAGTTAACTATTCACTACTCTTTAGTTTCCAGGCCTTCAAGATCTGGCACCTGCTCAACTCTTGATCAGTATTCCTTTGTCCTTGGGCTCCAGTACTCTTTGTTCCTGTCTCTCTTCGAAGAATTATCAAGCTTTATTGCAATTTTTCTTTTGCCTTTCTTTTGTGCTTTCCTCAGTTGATTGGGGAAAACAACCATGTCTTAGTGAATCCCCAGTGCCTTGCAAACATCACACACATAGCAGGAACTCCGTTACCCATTCTTCGATCCTTAATCACAGCTAATTGGTCTTCATTCAGACGTACATGTGTCTGCCTAGCATCCCTTCCTCTGAGAAACCACTTTTCCTCCTATCCAGAGTGGTCCTCCTCAGTTCTCAGGATGCTAACCCTGTCCTGGGGAAGGGCACATTTACCTAAACCATACCTCTTAGTTCTTGGGGGTTAAGCTGGGGCCACTGCGAAGATCTTCTCTGTTGCTTTGGAATGGTGAGCCATGAGGTCAATGTGGGTTTGGGGCTGCCATTCTGGAAACACACAGGGGAGCCCACCTAGGAAGGAAGCTCCAAGAGGCAAGCTAAGACGTCTTGGTAGCATTGTTCCAACTCCTGGATGCAGCCAGACCCCAACTAACCCGGTTAAGAACCTGAGCTCTGGAGCCAGCTGCCTGGCTGGCTGTCATCACTGGCTGCTTCCAACTTTGGGCAAGCTTCTTATCCTCTCTTTGCCTTAGTTTCCTTACTTGCAAAATGAGGTTAAGAATAGTACTTACCCCACAGTATTGGGTAAAGATAAAAAGTATTAATACATGCAAAATGCTTAGAACAGTGCCTGGCCTATAGAAAGCTCTCAATAAATCTTAGCTGTTGTTATTATCCATTGCTAAGACTTCACAGATCTTTTAATTTTCCTTTTTTTTAATTTGAGTTATTTCCTGTTACTTGCAACCCCAAGAGCAGACCAGTGCAGGCCTGTCATTGTGCCACGTAGCCACCTTCTTGGTCCCCAGCTGTTCTGTAAGTGCCTTACAAATGAGTTAATAAAGTGTAAAGCTATTAGAAAAACATCTGGATATGGAAAGTACTCAGTAAATGCTAATATATATCACTTTGAATATTGCCTTTCATTCCAAGAAGAAAGCTAATTGAAAAAAAAAAAAAGAAGATTCTTGGCCAGGCAGGGTGGCTCAGACCTGTAATCCCAGAACTTTAGGAGGCCAAGGCAGGAGGATCACTTGAGGCCAGGAGTTCAAGACCAGCCTGAGCACGAGCAAAACCCTATCTCTACAGAAAACAGAAAAATTAACCAGACATGGTGGTGCATGCCTGTAGTCCCAGCTACTCGGGAGGCTGAGGCAGGAGGATCGCTTGAGCTCAGAAGCTTGAAGTTGCAGTGAGCTATGATGATGCCACTGCACTCCAGTAGCCTGGCCAACAGAGTAAGACCCTGTCTCAAAAAAAAAAAAAAATTCTCTCACTCATTGTATGAAAATGCAATGAATTTGTTCCTTTTTCTACATAGCTCTGATTATTCCCCTAATAAAAAAGCTATAGCATTGGGATTGCTATGTCAAAGATATGAACATTTTAAGGCTTTTGATCAATATTTTCAAACAAGATCCAGAAAGGGTTTACCGTAGTGCAGTTGACCCTTGATCAACTTGAGGGTTAGCGGCATCAACCCCTTGCATAGTTGAAATCCTCATATAACTTTTGACTCCCCCAAAATTTGTTAATGGCCCACTGTTGACCAGAAGCCTTATCAATAACATAAACAGTTAATACATATTTTGTATGTTATATGTATTATATACTGTATTCTTACAATAAAGTAAGCTAAAGAAAAGAAAACGTTATTAATAAAATCATAAGGAAGAGAAATATATTTACTATTCATTAAATGGAAGTGGAGCATCATAAAGGTCTTCATTCCCATTGTCTTCATATTGAGTGAGCTGGAGGGAGAGGAAGAGGAAGAGGAAGGGTTGGTCTTGCTGTTTCTGGTGGCAGAGGCAGTCTGCCTGTAAGTGGACCCGTGCATGGAAACCCGTGTTGTTGTAGTCAACTGTACTTCACATTCCCACCAGCAGTGGGCAGGAGAAGCCATCTTCAACTTTTGCACCAACAATGGGCTGTTTATCATTTTGATAAATTTTTCCCAATTAATATAATAGTTGGGGTGGGGGAATCTGACATTTTAATTTGCTTTTCATTGTTAACAGATTTTTTTCACGTGTTAATTGGCTATGTGTATATCCTTTTTTCCTTTTGGGATTTTCATTTTTGTTTTGATAGATCAAAAATATCTTTGAAAATCAGATATGTTCAAAGTATACTTTTTTCTAGTTTATTATTTATCTTTTAAGTTTGATCATGTTCCTACCTATGTTTTGTTTTGTTTTTTAACTTCTCATAGCCTGTGATGAACAGAGTTTGAACAGCCTTGCCCCATAGGGTCTAAGTGGAAAAGTGTGCTGTGTGAAAAATGCTCAATGTTAGTGTATAGCACTTAGGCCAGGGGTCCCCAACCTATGGTGAGTTGTGTAATTATTTCATTATGTATTACAATGTAATAATAATAGAAATAAAGTGCATAACAATTGTAATGCACTTGAATCATCCTGAAACCATTCCTCCCCCCCAGCCCCCGGTCTGTGGAAAAATTATCTTCCATGAAAATGGTCCCTGGTGCCAAAGAGGTTGGGGACCGCTGACTTGGGGGCATACGACATAGTAAATATCACTTGAACCCTCTTCAAATGAACCTAGCTATTCCTCACCCATTTGTTACTCAACTAGCTGTACTGGGAGAGGTTCTTTTACCCACAACGGAAAGCAACTTTAGCCAGCCTAAGCAAAATAACAATAATGACAACCGTAATAATAGTTATCATCATAAAATACATACATGATTTTTTAAAAGGAAACTTACTGGAATTCCTCTGAATTATTTCATAAGATCGATGGAAAAATAGGATTTCATTCAAGCCTGAGTGAGGTGACACCCAGGACAGCTCAAGGAACACAAGCATGACTCAGCTTTGAGGACACTGTGTGTGTGTCACAGATGGTGTGCCTGCATCTGCCTTTGGCCTTTACCATTTCAGTGCCCGCGTCGCTTTGCCTGGAGTTTTCTCTGGATGCAGAGAGATGGAAGTGAGATGGGAAGCATTCTCACAGAAGGGCAATCAGCATGAGCCCAACAGATGTCTGCTGCACTAGCAGAAAAAAGCCCCGAGTGAACCCCTAAGTACAGGCAGTGTGTTGTTTCCTGGAATAGGGTGCTGGGGAGAAGGCTGGAGAAGCTTCCTCTGGCTGTCAGTGTGTCAGGCGAAAGAGAGATGTTGGTCTCAACAAAAAGACCGGGGCAAGGACCATTCCTAAAAGTAGAAAGAAGAGAAGGTGAGTAGGAGGGAGCTGGCCTGGGTCAGAGGCCAGCTGGGCAGGACCTGAAATTTCTGGCTGTGCAGCCAATCTAAGAACAACACGTGGGGCCATCAGGTTCTGTGGGAGGACAATTTCTTTTATTAAATTGCTGCCATTAAGGTTGAAAGCCACTACCAGGCTGGCAAACGTGGAGAAGAATGGAGGTGTGTCCTAAGTGCCCCCTCCAGATGCCCAGAATCCTCCAGGCTGTTGGCACCAGTCTGGTCATTCAGTGCCTAGAGCTTGGCCTGTCACTGGTGTGCAAGTGATCAAATAAAAACAAACCCATTTTTCCCTTTCAAAAAAACCCCGTATTTTAAAATAATGACTATACCGCATGTTATCATCCATAAAACCATGAAAAGTGCTGTCTGATGACGTGACCCACTGTGCAAACCACTTGGAAATCCCTAGCTTGGACATTTTTTTAAAAAGCTGTACTTGGAATGTCTTTATAATGATGATCTAATCATCAGAGCTAAGAAAGGGCAAGGAGAAATGGGAAAAGGACAAGGAGAAAAGGAAAATGGGAAAATGTTGGCCAAGAGAAAAATTCTAAAATGTCTATGAGACATCTGAGTTCAAATCGATCCTGATTCTGCTACTTATGGTGTGGTCTAGGGACAGTCCCTTAAGCTCTCTGCACCCACTCATCTATGAAGTGCATATGGTAACATCACCCTCCTAGAGTTTTTGGAAGGTTTGATGATATATCTAAAGGGCTTAGCACTGTGCCTGGCATGTAGGAAGTACTCCATAAAAGGGAATGATTATTATTATTATTATTATTATTATGAAAGTGGAATCTAGGCAGTGGGAAGAGGCAGCCCAGGAATAGCTCAAGGTCACTGCCAGAAGAGTAGCAGCAGATCCCAGCAGCACAGCCTGAAGGGGTCAGGCAGGCGGCCATGCCAGGAGTGGGAGGTCAGGAAGCCACGGACAGAGGGCCAACGGTGGTGAAGAGCACGGCCTTCATTCGCCGAGCGCCTTACGTGTTACCCATTCAGTCCTCACAGCAACCAGATGAGGTCGTTACTGTTAAGATTCATGTTTCACACATGAGGAAACTGAGGCCCAAAGCTTTGTTATTATGGGATCTAAAGAAGCTTTCATGCATTCCCTCATAAGTGAGTAAACTGGCCCTTTGGTAGTTTAATTGTAACGACTGAGGAAATACCTAGTTTGTCACGGTGTAGAGTTTGTCATCACTCAGGTCTTTGCTCCACAGTCCCAAGGCTAGGAAGGTGGTGGAGCTAGGATTTGAATCCAAGCTCTCAGCTGCCGTGCTGAACTGCCTCTTGCGTCTGAAAGCATCTCAGGACATGAGCTATGGAGAAGTCAGCGAGTCTGGGGCTCATGCTTGCCAAGTGCTGGCTCTGTGGTGCTGGGCCGTCTGCACTAGATGAGGAGCCAGGAAGGGAATATGTGGTGATCTGGGTGCCCCTTGCCACCCACGCCCGCGGCAGATGTTGCTGACTGATCACAGCATTTCTGTACATTCCAAAGAGCCAGGTTAAAGCCCCAAAATCCTGAAGAGCACCAGAAAACCACTAGTAATTAACTAGAGTTGATAGATTGGATAAAATCTATTTGCTATCTCTAGCGTGAGGGCTTCAGACATGCCAGAAGACAGCAGCATGGAAATGCAGTCAGGTATATGCAGACTGAGAATTGCTTTTACGCCAGTAAGAATCTGCATGTCAAGGACTGGGCGCTGCAGCTCACACCTGTAATCCTACCACTTTGGGAGGCCAAGGCAGGAGGATTGCTTGAGCCCAAGAGTTCAAGGCTGTAGTGAGTTCTGATCATGCCACTGCACTCCAGCCTGGCTGACAGAGCCAGACCTTGTCTCAAAAAAAAAAAAAAATCTGTATGTCATTCCCTTGAGAGACTCAACACCTGCTCATCAGGATGTACTGAAAATCACAAACGTCAATGCGCAAATGCACATATTTTGAACAGAGTCCATCTCCTCATGGGAAATCCCCCAGCCAACCTTAGAAAAACCAATGTGTCACAGGGCTGGCACCGGAGGGTGGATCCTCACACACAGCCAGCTGGACTCTGTAACCTCACCTTGGGCCTCACCCCAAGGCCACCGTCACAACTCCCGAGGGTGCCTGCTGGCCCTCAAGTTTAAGAAGACAAAACAAGGAGGAGAAAACAGCAGCCTTTCATGATCAGCAGCAGCAGGCAGAGCCCGGCTGCGAGAGGAAGAGTGAGCTCATCCCGAACCTGGCGTCAGCGCCCTTGACATACAGTGGCCGCTGTCACTACAATTTTCTTTTTGCAGCTACTGCCTCTCCTTCCAGACCCACAGTTCTCAAACTTATTCAAGCAGTAGAGTGCAGGTGCTTTTGTGGAACATCATGAAACCCAGATAATAAGCAAAAAATAGCCAAACACTATAAAAGCAAACGCCAACTCTCATGGCATTGCAACTAGAATCGTGTAGCGGCAAGTGCCAAGAGGCATTTTTATGCAGGGACACCTTAAAATTGAGAGATTCTATGACCTTAACCTTTTTCTGAAAGCTGAATGAGAGAAAGACTGCTGTTTCAAGTTTAGCTGTATAATAATACCTTGCTGTTCCACATACAATCAGTCCAAGCAGGCCTATCCCATGACATTACCATTAGTATCCGGATTCAAACTTGATGCCAAATCCCCAAAGTAATGCTGTTAGAAACTACTCAATATAACCGAATCTTTACCTACCTTTGATCTACAATGGGGAAATCTAATATATGGACGACCACAGGCCTCCCACAGAAGCTGGCCTGAGGTCACCAGGAATGGAGGAGAACAGCAGAGGTAGTATTTCAGCAGCTCACAATAGCCTCTCTGTGGCCAGACAGAGGCCTGACCTCCTGAGCGACGTCTGACCTTTAAACTCTGACAAACATATGTATTTACTCAGTAATTACGATTTAAACTACCAAAGGGGCAGTTTAATCACTCCTATCAAAGGGAATAAATTGAAGCTTCCCTAGATCCCACAACAACAACAAAAAAAACTAAAGTAGCATTTGCACTCAAAAGAAAACAAAGAAACTTCTCTTTTCATCAGTGCATACCAATTTTTTCTCAGAAATCCCCGTCTTATAACCAAGACAGACGGTTAGAAGTAGGGTCCAACCCCAAATTACAGAAGCTGTTAAATCTAATGAGAAGTGAGCTAAGCAACATCTTGACTTTCTTTAAATGTGAAAAGGACAGTGGTAAGCAGATGCCATTCTTTAAGCTGGGGGGAACTGCTATTCTATTTTATTGTTAACATCACCCAAGATTGAAATCTGCCGTGAAAACTTGGGAGACACCATATTCCAGTTTTATAATCTAGTGTAACCCTCAGCGATTTTGCTTGACGGCACTGAATAACAGCTATTTTGAGGAGATAGAGATGGAACTTTAAGAAATGGTAAGTTCTAGTACATTTTAGGGCAAACTAAACTCATGCACCACGGAGGGTGGCAGTATGAACTAGTAGAGACTGCTCGGCCATATCTACTGAAGCCGAAACAGGCCCTGTGACTCGGCGCTGCCACTCCGGGGCATATGCTCAGCAGTGACAAGAAAGTATATGCACCAGGAGACGACATCAATGTCGTTAGAAACCCAGCCGCCCTGGAAACAGCCGGTCATTTCATTGACAACAGAATGGGTAAACAGCGTGCAGCAGTAAAGCAAACATAAGCTCCCGCCACGAAGCAACGTGGATGAATCTCATGGAATGTTGAGTCAAAGAAGCCAGACACAAATGGGTGCACGCCATGCAATTCCCTTTACGTCAAGTTCAAAACCAGGCGAAACCAACCCGTGCGGACAGAAGTAAGGGTATGGGTACCTTGGGCTAAATAGTCTATTTCTTTGACTTAGCGACACGGGTATGCGCACTTTCTGAAACTCAGTGAGCGGCACTTAACGTTTCCACACATTTCTGTATGTGTGTCACACTGCAACAGAAAGCTCACATCAAAATACCAACTTGTATAGGCTGGTTTGGCAGTTGTAGGACTGTGTCTTTGTCCTAAAACACGGTTAAACATTAACTGTAAACTAGAATGTGACCTCAGAATGGAAGTGGATTTCTTCATTTAAATGTGTTGCCCTAAAGCATGGTGTGGCCACACTGGTTCTTCTCTGCTGCAGTCCGGGCATCCCGAGAGCTTAGTGCGGGAAAAGCAGATGTCAGAGCTTGGGCCGGTGCTTCCGACAGTCCGTGGCAGACATCGCACAGTCTGTGCGCTTCATGTACTTTATGTTTTGGATACTGACCATGTACCAGGCACTTTGTGTACGGTATTTTAATTTCACTCCATCTGCCTTAGGAAGTCAGTACAGTAGGAAAAAAACCTTGAGGTTCAGAGAAGCTAAATAACCTGCCCAAGCAGGGGGCCTTGGCTAGTTAGACACAAAGTTCAGATTCAACCTCAAATCTAATTCTGGCACGTGGCCCCTGCTTAGAACATACCCCTCATTCTGCGCGCACGTGGGTGGGAGTCAGGACGAGGGGAAGCGAAGTGGCAGGTGTATGAAAAGATGCCTTGATGCATCAAGTAGTAATAAATAACCGCCTTTCCAATCAATCCAAGAAGTCTTTACTAACCTAGTACCCTCCATCCACACCCCAGGCAGAACTGCCCTGTCCCTCCTGGGCCCACGTCATACCCAGCACACCCTCGTGACCTTTTCCGGTGTTCGCCCTGATGTTGTCTCCCTCCCTGGAGGCCTTTGGGACACAGCACCCGGCATAGAGCTCAGCCCAGGGTAGGCAATCTAGAATGACTTGATTAGTCCTTGTGAATTAGAAGCGCTTCAATGACAAAAGGGCTCAGTGCAGAATTGTCGGCAGGGAGGGTACTAGAGGATTCACCTCTAACTGTGGGAAAAGCAAAACTCCACGCACACATACAGCTTTCCAATGGAGTCTCTTTACATGTGAAACTCCACCACGTGTTTACCATCAGTAATTCCTCTTCCAGAATTGACAGGGGTGAGATTTCTCCTATGTACCAACTCTTCTGCCAAAATCTAGTTTACTGGAACAAGAACAGGGGCTAACTATATATACTACAACCAACCTCTTGCCCACATGTAATTCAGGAATCACTATAAAGTAACACTTTCTGTACCTAGTAAATGAGAGACATGATATGCTCCCCTTGGCTTACTAAGTAGAAATTTAGAAGGCCTATTTTAGCCATTTTTTAAAGCTTAATTGGAAGAAGGAATAAAGGTTGAGTATATTCTGAGATCAACCACAAAGTACTGGTAAAGGTATAGAATATGCCTTTTCTCTTATCTTAGATGAGGATAATAATTTATCTCCAATTCCATTCCCCAAGGGAAAGAGTTAGAATTTTAAGAGTGCTACAATGTCATGGTTCCATACCCAGGTAAAAGTCAACAACATACAATTATCTGCTTATCTGGTGGAGTCCAGGCTCATCATTAAGACAAAAAAGGATAACCCCAGCCAGGGGGTCAGCTTTCAATAGAGATGAATTGGATAAAACTTTCCCTATCCAACTGCAAAAATGCTATCTAAAATACAGGAATCTATACCAAAGACTGCTGCTTTTTTCATTCCTAGTGACATATTCTGGAAGAGGGAGGCAATTACAGGCTAGTGAGGTTACCAAAGTAAATTGTTTAATAGGACCTGATCGGCTTGTTTTAACTTTGAAAGAAAAATGAGATGCTTAGAAGGACATGAGCACTTTTCAGACACTCTCAAAAATCTGCAGACCTGCAAAAATGCCGATTATAAATCTTGACTTTCATTTTCATCGTTCTAGCCCACCCTGTGAGGTGGGTTTAAACAGAACTAGGAACAGGGCTCTGGAACAGCCTTGGTTCCTCAGAGGGGCATCATATTTCACCAAGGGAAAATGAGTGATTTTGTAATATTTAAGTTTTCTCCACACGAAGGCTGCTCTGCCACCAACTGTTAGCATTCATACGACCTCTGCGTTGGCCTGGGTCTGGCTGCGCAGCCAGGCGCAGGGGAGAGGGCAGCCCTGGCGCACTCCTTGGCTTCCCACTTGTTGTCCTGAGCCTGTTTCCCCGCGGGAGTACAAAGTGCCCACTGTGCCCGACATTAAGGAGGCCCCAGTGTGCAACAGTCACACGTCTTAATCTTCTGGAGTTGGGCAGAGCCCAGCTTCTCTCAAATCCTGCTTGCTAAGCGCATCACAAAAAATGGCCAGTACACATGGCTGACAAATGCCAGGGATGCCCCGGAAAATAAGACATCAGGACAACACGGTGTGTCAAAATGCACCCCTGGCAGGTCTGGGGGTACCTGACTGCCAGACCCAAGACCAGCTGGAAGATAGACAGAACATGGTAGGATTCAAGCTTATGCTCAACTTAGACAAAATAAAACTGTAAAGCCTTACATGAACATCATTACATTGTTTTCTAAAGTCCCTGGAGCTTCAATATCATGCCTGTTTAAGAGTTCATCAGGCAGGCAACTGCCAACACTGAAAAGGGTGGTCTCTGTGTAAGGACCTTGGGAATGACCCACGGATCACGCTTTGCTGGCAGACCCCCAGGGCAGCTGAACACATGGTTAGCCCTTGCTGCCACCAACTGCAGTGTCCGATGAAGAGACCCTTCCATAGCATGGACCATTAGACGCCATCACTGGCCTTGCTTCGTCCTTGCAGCCTTTGGGGCGACTGAGAGTCCACGTCCTCAGCCCCAGGGGGACGGACGCCTGCTGGGATTCCTGAGCAGCACAGCCAGCCCCATTTCTGCACTGGGCTGCCCAGAAGTTCTGACTCCTGAGAACCTTGGGTAACAGCTGGCAAGGATGACAAAAATGAGGGCTCACCCACAGAGTTAAGTATACCTTTTAATTTTGCCACATTTGGCCAACTTTGCCTTAAAGGTATCACGGTAAAACTGGACACAGGCAGTTTTGGCAGAAAATAAAAATCACGACTTCTCAACTACTGTGGCACTTGCACATCCTCAGGTGGCTTTGCATCTCCCTGCCATGCCCTGGTGGATGGTGGACCCTAGCTCTGCCCCCTGGAGTGCCAGAGCAGGAGGACGTCGTGGACGTGGAGTCACAGCTGCGTTCTGGTTTTGTCCCTGATTAGGTATGTGGTCTGGGTCAAGCTTCACTTTCCCACTTTTCCTTCTGCTTTCCAGACTGTCTAAAGCTTCTCCTGGCTCAAAGAGGGTTATTGATAACGATAACGGTAGTGACGTGGGTTTTAGGGACAGTGCTGTGTACTTTAAAGTAATTAGTTCATTCACTCACAGCCCTCCCTTGTCCAGATGAGAAAAGTGAGGCTCAGAGAGGTTAACTGACAAGGGACAGAGCCAGGACCTGACTCCAGGCCTGCTTCTAAAGCCTATGTCCTGTTCATTCCAATACGGTGCCCCTCGATGCCCCCATTACAGTGGCACATCCCGAGACCAGACTGAGCACAGGTACTGCTTGGCTTGGCTGGCAAATCCCAGAAAGAAGCTGGCCCTTTGGACTCCTAGGGGCACTCAGAGGCTCAGACAGGGTCTCTGTCCCCCTTTCGCCCCCTCCTCCCCCTCCTAATCCTGACACTCGTTCCACGTCCCAGTCTTGCTTCATCTGCAGGATGAGGTATTCACTGATTACTACCGCAGATACTTACCGCCTTTTAAAGGACTTGTGGGCAAAACCTACTGACTACCAGAAGGAGGCGGCACAGGTTCCCACCATCACAACCAGCAGGACGCAGAACACCATTTCTGAGAGCATCTCAAAGCAGTCCAAGCACAGTGCAGCAACACAGCTAGTTAATAGGCTTGGTCTCAAATGAGCTATTTCCCTGCACCTCCTGCTTCTGGCCACACACCACACTCCTGAGTCCAGTCCCCGACAGACCTGTCTTCTGCTGAAGGTAGAAGGGCCGCAGTGTGGACAGGCAAACCTGCTACAGAGAGGCCTCCTTTGAAGAGGGTAACTTCTGGCTAAGGATCAGCACATATAAAAGACTTGTCACAGCAATGCCTGGACCAAATACTACAATTTACATACACATTTTAATGACACAAAAAACAAATGCACGGAAAATCTCTAATCAAAAATGTGTAGAAATTATATGGTTAAAATGAATACATTTTAGTCTGATCAAAGGAGGAATCACTTTAAAAAACAAACAAACCAAAAAAACACAGGCTCTTGCTCTGTCACCCAGTATCAGCTGGGCTCGAGTGGATCTCCTGAATCAGCCTCCTGAGTAGCTGGGACTACTGGTGAATGCAACCACGCCAGCTAATTTTTCGTATTTTTTGTAGAGACGGGGTCTCGCTATGTTACCCAGGCCTCAACCTCCTGGCTTCAAGTGATCCTCTCACCTCCGACTCCCAGAGTGCTGGGATCACAGACGTGAGCCACTGTGCCCGGCCAACAGAAGAATTACTTTTTGACTTGCCACTGCACTGCATTTTTAAAGTTTCCACACGTAAATTTTAAAGTACATTAATTTTTGCCACCACAAATTCAGAATTTTGGCCAATATATTTTATTTTTTCATAAAATTTCTACCAAAAATATATTTTTTCCTTAACTTAAAAATAACAGCTTCAAAAAGCACAGTTTGAGTTATTATAATTCGCTACACATTTTATAAACGGCAGTGAAAGGAAGAAGTCAGTAAAATGCATTCACTTTTTAAATACAGAAATGTTCATTTCAAAAGCTTGACTTTGTCCTTTAATAACTTAAAGGTGGGGTTCTTGCTGATTTTCTTGTTAAAGATGACCAGGAGTTCATCTTTGGATCTGTGATGTTCACCCATCACTGTGTAGTACTGAGCTAAAACCTTCACAGAGAAAAACAAACATCAAATGGGTGCATTTATCATTGAAATTTACGTTAAAATGTTCTTTCTTTAGCCCAGAAGTAGGCCAACAGCAAAAAATAAAAGAGACTCGCGTACTGGTTGCACAGGTGTGCCCTCCTTGTGAAAACCCCTGCTATGAGCTTGGCTGTGCTGCATCATATGTAGATACAAAGTTAAAGAACAAAAGCTCATTGCTCTGCAATAAGCAAAAGAGAGCAAAATATTTCAAACGATAATTTTCAAACATAATAAAAATTAAATAAATGGAGCCTCTCTTCAAAGTTTTATAAACAAGTCCCAAATGTGGGCCCTGTTGCAGCTATGTGATGGGTTCTGGCCCAGTTCCCTACCCACAGAAAACCACTGAGACACACACCCACACTTACAGTATTTCAGGTTAAAAATATATATATAACAACTGTACATTTTAAAATAAATTCTCCCCAGCTATGATACGCCTGGATTTGTGCATATGCCATACCTTTTTCCTTAGCTTTTTGATTGCTATTTCATTGTCTGGGGCCTGCTTTAGAATTGCTTTAATAGTTCCTTTCCAGTTGAATTTACCTACAACATAAAGAATAATATGTTAGACATTTTGTTTTGCTGTATTACCAGAAGGCAATTTCTGCAATATCTATTTCTGCAATATCTATTTGCTTCCTGGGAAATGAACTAACCCTCCAGTGAACCAGGCACCCTGGCACCATGGAGCAGTCGCTTGCTTTGTCTAATCACAGTGGCCTAGAAGCACTTACTTCTCTTCAAAGTACTCGTTCTTAGAGTGAGGAGGTTAAATAAGCGTCACAAACAAGTACTATCATCTCTACAAACTCTTGTAGAAAGACAGAGTTGTATTCAAGGAACTCAGTAAAAATTTACTAAGCATCCACCAAGATCATGGGGCTGTCAAACACAGTTTGGAAGACAACCACCAGCAAAAGCTGCTTAACCTTGAACAAGAGTGAGGACAACCACAAATTATTATACGAGGGACTAAAAATACTCATCTAGGGGACTTCCACTTCTGGGAAGATGGTGGAGACATACTTTCCCCTGTTCCTCCTGCTAAGTGCAACTAAGAACCCTGAAATTATATATACAACAAACATAAGACGATGCTGAAAGAGCAGAGACTGGCTGGGAGCTCAGGCTGCAGAGCGGTGGGAGGTGAGCTTTTTGCCTCCTATACCCCAGATTTGGAGCTGAATAATCTAGCTCCCTGGAGCACCGACAGGCACAGACCAGAAAGCCCCACAGACACCTGCTCTCTCTCGGCAACGGACCAGGAAAGGGGCAGCCTAGCAAGACAGGAAACTTTTACACAACAATCACTCAACTCCAGCCAAATAGAAAAAACCGTGGCTCCACCCTCACCCATGCCAGCAAAAGCCAGGCAGGAAATCTGGGCTTTTATCCACACTGAACCCACATGGGGAGCTCTGCTTGGCAGAACAAGGAATATCCATCCTCCAGGGCTGATGGAGGCCCAGTGGAGGGCCTAGCTTCTGTCCCTACCTGGCAGTAACAAGGCGACGCCCCTACACGTCCCAAAGTCATGTGAGAGAAAGGCAGCTAAAGTGGAAAGCTTAAGTAAGATCTTACACCTTACATAAAACATACTCAAAATGGACCATGGACTTAAATGTAAAATGTAAAACGAAAAAACATTTAGAGTATACTTGAAATTTGCTAAGAGGGTGTATCTTAAGTGTTCTCACCATACACACATACCCAGTGTGTTAATTAGCTTGAATATGGTGACTATTTTACAATGTATACACATAGTAAAACATTAAGTCACGCACCTTAAATATATAAAATTTTTATTTGCAAAAACGATCTAACCAAAAAAATAATTTAGAAAACAAAAAATCTTTGGGATCTAGGGCTAGGTCAGGAGTTCTTAGCACAATTCACAAAAGAAAAAACTGATAAGCTGAACTTCACTGAAATGGAAAACATTTGCTCTACAAAACACTGTTAAGAGGATGAAAACCAGCCTGAGCAACATAGCCAGATTTCCTTCTCTACAAAAAAATTAGCCAGATATGATGGCCTGTATTTATAGTCCCAGCTACTTAGGCGGTTGAGCGAGGCAGGAGGATCGCTTGAGCCCAGGAGATTGAGGTTGCGGGGGCTATGATGATGCCACTGCACTCCAGCCAGGGCGATAGAGTGAGACCCTGTCTTTTTTTTCCCAGGGGAGAGTGTGAACACAGCCCCCACTGCCACAAGTTATGCAGTCTGGTTTCCCACATTCGGGGAGATCACAGGGGTCAGCACACCTGGAGTGCGATGAACACGCCTCGCCCTGGGAGAACCTCCTCCACGATCGAGGCATCTCCCCTGCCAGGTAAGGATGAGACAACAGCTTAAAAAAACAAAAAAAAGAGGATGAAAAGACAAGCTATAGATTGGGAAAAAATTCACAAACCACATGTCCCACAAAGGACTAATAGTTAGAATACATAAAGAACTCTCAAATTTTAAGCATAAAAAAACAAACACAAATAAACAAAGGGAAAAAAACCCCAAACAATGCAATTAGAAAATGGGCAAAAAAACAGGGACATTTCAATGAAGAGATATATAGACAGCAAATACACACACAAAAAGATGTACAACATCTTTAGCCACTAAAGACTTACAAATGGAAACCACAATGAGCTATCTCTACACACCTATCAGAATGGTAAAATAATACACAAAATAGTGACAACACCCAGTGTTGGCCAGGATGTGGAGAAACTGGATCACGCACACATTCCTGGTGGGAATATAAAATAGCATTGCCACTCTTGAAAAGGCTGGTAGTTTCTTAAAAATGAAACATGCGACTACTGTATGACGTACCATTGCACTCCTGGACATTTATTCCAGAAAAACTGACTTACGTTCACAAAAAAGCCTGTACATAAATGTTTACTGCAGCTTTATTCATAATAAACAGAAACTGGAAGCAACCCCCATGTTCTTCAGCAAGTGACTGGTCAGAGAAGCGCAGGACCACCAGGGCCGTGCCCTACCAATGAAAAGAAAAGGATTCCTGACAGGCGCGGCAACCCGGACAAACCTCCAAAGACTAATGCTGAGTGAAAACAGCCAGTCTCAAAAGGCCACATGCTGTAGAATCCATTTACAAAACATTCTGTGAATTACAGAACATTCTGTGAATTACAGAAGTGGAGGCCAGGTTGGTGATAGGTAGTGAGAGGTTAAGGAGGGGCTGGGGACCAGAGGAGGTGGGCGTGGCCCACATGGCATCCTGGCCATGTCCTGACTGAACCTGCGCCAGCGTCCTGGCCGAGGCATTGTACTGCAGTTCCGTAAAGTGTCCCCTCGGGGGAAACAAGGTAAAGGGCACCTGGACACCTGAGGGTACATAAGTCTCCGTTATTTCTTACAAGTGCATATGAAGCTACAATGATCTCAAAAGAAAACATTTAACTCAACGTGGACATCTAGGATAAAGCTTGATGTACAAATCAGGCACAGTAAGAGATCAAGAATAATAATAAAATAGAACGGCTGTAACAATATACTGCAGTAGGTCATGTGAATGTGCTCTTTCTCTCTCTCAAATGCGATACTGCACTGTCCTCACCCTTCTTGTGACGAAGGAGCAGAGCAGGACAGCGAGAGAGCCCATCACACTGTTCAGAATGGTGCACAATTTAAAACTTAGGAATAGTTCACTTCCGGAATTTTCCATTTAATATTTTAGGACCAAGGGTCCTAAAAACTGCACATGGGGGGACTACTGTATACACAGTTGGGAAACGGGTTTTAAGCTAAGAGATGGAACCCAGCTCTGACAGTTATGGAACTTCTGTAGACAAAGCTGTGATCCCCATTTGGCCCCATTCCTTAGGCCTGTTCTGGACTGGCAGCATCCCCAGGGTGGGGAGGCAGGAGGACAGAGACAAGGACTTGCCACTTCCCAGCTGGAGGGAATGCTTCAGGTCCAGAGAAGCGGGAGCAGCTTTGTGTAAGCAGCAGCATTTAAAAGGAACCCTGATGGCCAGGGATTGGATTCCAACGAGTACACACCATGGTTGAAGAAGAGCAGGTGGCCATGGAGTCACAAGCAAGGAGACACCAGGAACAGACCCAGAGATGGGGAAGAGAACAGCCCAGTCTGGGTGGACTTCAGGGTACTTCCAGGGGAATAATGAGAGGCAGGGACAAGAGAATTGGGAAGGGGAAAAGGGAGCAGGGTCTCAGAAAGCCAAACTGGGTTTCTTCTAAATTCCAAAGATAATACATAGTTGTAGTCCAGACTGCCTTACCTTATTCCTTAAAGACAGAGGGACAGAGGCACCATCAGAATGATTCACACATCCTAGAGAACGGATTTTGCTTTCGAATTCTTACACATGCCTCTGGAGGGTAAGACCCTGCCCGAAGTGCCTGGTTCACCTCCTCCTTCCCCAGAATGGGATATCTCTTGGCCCCTGCCCCAACCTACACAAACCCACATTTGTTTTTCAAGTGATGGAAATGATACCTTCTGCGGGAGCCGCGTGGTCTTCCAGTTCTCCACCCGCGGGATGTCCTGGGATCTTTATCATTTTCTTCTTAGAATTTGTTTCGACTTCTGAGAGCTTCCGCTTCCTGTTCCCGGTCTCTTCCCAGCCGGCGCCCTGCCCCGGCCCGGCTCCATGTCCCCACTGCTGCTCCTCCGCAGGCCGGCGCTGGCGCCTCTTTCTCCCTGCAGAGCCACTGGCCTCGGGGGCCTCCTCCCCGGCAGCCTCGAGTTCAGCCTCCTGTCCCTTTCTGCACTTCTTAGGGTTCTGACTCTTCAAGTTTTCTAATTTTAGGTCTTTCTTTTCTTTTTTCTGATTCTTCCGCCGCTCTTCCTTCCTTTCCCTTCTGTTCTTCTTTGCCTCTGCCTGCTCCTCCCTGGCGTCACTCGCTCTGGAGGTCTCTGCACAGGGATCTGTCACCTGGTGGTGCGCCTGTGGATCTTGTCCCTTCCTGACTGGCTCCTTATTATCAAGCAAAAGAAACACATAAACGCTCACTCTGAATGTGTGAGCACAGGTATTCACATCATTGCATGTAATGACTAAATAAACTGTTGAAGAAAAATGGTTTTATCACTTACCACTTTATAACTGTGACCACCCCCCATAGCTAAACTGAAGCAATAATATGCAGAATGGGAACAACTCCCCTGGCCCACACCCTCTGCACTGAACGGACATTTTTCAATCCACGGGAAAATGAAGAATCCTTATGTCACCTGAGCCAGGCCGTTCATTTTGGCTCACTGTTCACCTTTCTTTTACATGAAGGAAGAGAATAGCACTTAGGTATGGCAGAAACCACTGGGTTCACATGTCTGCAGACCTGGGTTGATGTTCCAGCTCTGTTAATTAGGGCAAGTTATTCGTCTGCTCTGAACCTGTTTTCTCATCTGTAAAACGAAAGGTAGTAATACCTCCCTATACCAGGACGGACAAATAAGATGAGAGAAGACATGTCAAGTGCCTGGCACAGTAGATGCTCAATAAACCAGCCCAATGTATGTGAAGAGTTTTGTAAATTATCAAGTATTAATATTAGACAAAGGAATTTTTATTATCATCATTACTCAGATTGGATAGTTACCCTCAGGGGATAGTCCAGGGACACCTAGATACAGTGGAAAGGACTGTGAGTAAGGAACCACAGAGAACCAAACTTCATGCACTGGACAAAGACCGACTTTCTATTTGCTACATTACCTTACCTCAAGTGATGACCTGGAGCAATGTTCTGAACTGCTCCAAGGGCCCTACTGCCTCTGGGAGGAAGAGACCAGGCCAGTAGCAGCAGCTCCAGGGCTACTGCGGGTACCAGAAACCACCAGGCTGACGCACCTGCAGGCCTGGGTTCAAGTTCCGTCTCTGTTAACTGCCAGCCAGATGAGAAGGCAAGTGACCTATGGTCTTCCTCCTCTGGGAGACTGTAGGTAGCAAGGGGGAACTATTGTCCCTAAAACTGGACCAAATAAAGGAGTACGGGCTTTCGCTAGAGTACAAGACCTCACACCTTAATGCTCAACCCCTAGTTGGAAGAGCAGCATTAGGAAACAGATATTGAACTAAATAGTTGATGTTTTCTCAGTAGCTGTGGTTCAAAGACATTGAGCTATCAAGGCTCATGGATGAATTCAGAAATAGACTCAGGAGGAAGACTAGGACAAAGAAACTTTACATCTATTCTACAATTCCATTGGTATCTTCTAGTAAAATATTATTATGATCACTGAATGCCTGAGACCTTAGCTTCCCTTCTACCCAATCTAGACCAAGTCTCCAGCTAGTACTTTGTCTCTATGTTCAAACCAACTCCTTGGCCACTGGTGGGGGCCTGGGGGAGGAAGGGAGGGAGGATGCACACACACGCTCATCTGTCCAGCAGCTGCTCAATGTATTCTTCCCCATCTTCTTCCCACTTCACTCCATGCTTTTCTCACACGTGGTCTCCTCCGAGACACCTGGACTGACTTGCCTGCCAGAGCCTCCTCTCTTAGTCTCAGCCCCTCCACCGCCTTCTGCGTCTTCACAGCACTTATCAGGACCTGATGTTACTCTGTGACACATATACGTGGCTGCCTGTCTCCCCTGTTAGAATACAGCTCCACATAGGCAGGACTTTGGCCTAATTATGGCTGGATCCACAGTGACCAGGCTAGCTGCGATGGGGTGGAGAAGGACAGAAAAGCACCCAACCCGAGCCTGGTGAGCAGTTACAGGACAGACATTGATGTGTGGACAGAGAAAGCCTCAGGACCTTCCGCTTTGCAGACAAAACCAGGGATGTGCTGGGAGGGTCACAAGGCAAAGGCAAAGGAGTTTACCATGGGCTATTTACTGATCATTTGATTTTAGCATGTTTAACATATTTTAATATGTTCCTTCAAAAGGGGAACTGGAAAACATGTTTTTTTAAAACCCTGCAGTTGAACTAAGCAATTTCACGTCTTTGATTCTTAGCTAAAATAAATAACCTTTAAAAAATAGGTACTACATAAATCCCAATTAAGTGATTGGTTGTAAGGTTTCAAAGGCCCAATTTGTATATTCTGAAAGAGACAAATGATATACTGCCAAGATAAAGTTTCGTTTTGATCTCAATTTGCTGCCAAAATGATTCTCTCTACATAAAGCAAATCAACCCCTGATAATTTGACTAGAATAAAAGACCAGTCAGAACCTTGTTTTTCAAAACTACTGATATGTGTCTCCAAATAGGATAAAGCTCCAAATGGAAGCAAAGTCTAACTGAATGGGGGGAAAAATTTAAATTAACAATGTAATCAACAATATGGCTAAATGATATCAAACTAAGACTTTCTGCATGCATACTCCACATTTAGGTCCTCTCATTATCACACCATTGACTAATAGGTGGTTAATTTCACTAATTAAAGGAATTCTCCTTCCACCAGAAGGAAGGAGTTGCATGAGAACTGAGTGCCCATTAAATACTGGGGCATCCTCATCTACCTTAACACTACAACATTAAGAGGCCGCCCATGGCCCCCCAACCTCTTATCTTAAGAACACTTCATCACTATGTCCTTACCCTGTTTTTTCTTCATAGCACCACCACCACCTGAGATACTTTAGATTTTTTGTTCAGGGACTGGCACAGATTAGACACTCAGTAAGTTTTTATTTTTTTTATTTTATTTTTATTTGAGATAGGGTCTCCTCTGTCGCCCAGGCTAGAGTACAGTGGTGTCATCCTAGCTTACTACAACCTCAAACTCCTGAGCTCAAGCAATTGTCTTGGCTCAGCCTCCTGAGTATGTGGGACTACGGCCCTGCACCACCACTCCCAGCTATTTTTTGTATTTTTGTAGAGTTGGAGTCTCACTATGTTGCTCAGGCTGGTCTTGAACTCCTTGCCGCAAGTGATCCTCCTTCCTTGGCCTCACAAAGTGCTAGGATTACGGCGTAAGCCACTGTGAGTGGCCTTTAGTAAGTATTGAATAAATGAATGAATATTACTATCCACATTTTTTAGTTAAGGAAACTGAGGCTCAGAAGGTGAATAACGTGCCCAAGATCAAACGTGAGGCAAACGGCACAGCAGGGATTCAAACCAGGGCTGTCAGAAATCCAAAGCTCCCATTCTCACCAAAGCATCCCACTGCCCGATGTCTAAGCAAATCATTACGTGTTAGCTGGCACCATTACCAAACACTGGGATTAAATACCTGTCTCTGCACAATAAGGAAATCTTCTCTGCAGTGCACTCAGTTTATTCCTTCCCATAAATGGAGGCACAAAAAGGCTCTCTGAAAAAGAAGGCTGTCTTGACCTCCAAAAATAAGACACTCCCATTTCAGTATTATGAATTTTTGCCACACTGCAAATCTAAAATTAGATCCAACTTACACTGCTGGAAGCTTCAGAAAAGATATTCCACACCTGCTCCAGAATGGATTCATTATGAACTTTTAAACTGTTCTTCATCCAATTCTATTTAAAAAAAAAAAAAATCATTTATCCCATTTTTTAAAAATTTTATTTCAAAATATTAAGGGGGTACAAATGTTTTTGTTACATGGATAGCTTTTGTAATGCTTGAGTCAGGGCTATTAATGTGCCCATCACCCAAATAATGTCCAATGTACTCATTAGGTAGGCTTTCCCTGCCCCTGCAATTTATCCCATTTTGACAAGCACACACAAGCTCAGTCATTGGCCACACAGCCCCTCCAGCCCCTCCATATAGGGAAGTAAATCCAATCCATACCTGAAATTTTGCCTTTTTCCTGGGAACATTGTCAAAAGCACCAATTTGTTCTAAAAGTTCTCTCACTTTGGGGCTGACATTTGGTCTCTTTATTAATTCATTAATTTTCTACAAAAAAGGAAGATAAAAACAAAAACAATAAACTGACACATGAATTTCATGAAAGCCATACTAAAAAGTCTTTACTTATGGATAAAGGATTCACTATTCAACACAGTACCGGCATCCTAGCCAGGGCAGCTGGGCAAGAAAGAAAGAAAAGGCATAGCCTAATTGGAAGGACAAAGTAAGATTATCCTTGTTTACAGACAATGTAGTCTTTTCTTCTTTTTTAAGAGCCAGGGTTTCTCTCTGTTGCCCAGGCTGCAGGGCAGTGGCATGATCATAGCTCGCTGTAGCCTGGAACTCCTGAGCTCAAGCAATTCTCTTACCTCAGCCTCCCGAATAGCTGGGACTCATGGCACCACGCCCCAGCAATTTCCAAATTTTTTTGTAGAAAAGGGGTCTAACGGCTGGGCACGGTGGCTCACGCCTGTAATCCCAGCACTCTGGGAGGCTGAGGCAGGAGGATCACTTAAGGTCAGGAGTTCGAGACCAGCTTGAGCAAGAGCGAGACCTCGTCTCAACTATAAATAGAAAGAAATCAGCCAAACAACTAAAAACAGAAAAAATTAGCTGGGCACCGTGGTGCGTGCCTGTAGTCCCAGCTACCTGGGAGGCAGAGGCAGAAGGATCACTTGAGCCCAGGAGTTTGAGGTTGCTGTGAGCTAGGCTGACGCCACAGCACTCTAGTCCGGGCGACAGAGCAAGACTCTGTCTCGAAAAAAAAAAAAAAAAATGAAAGAAAAAGAACTCTTACAACTCAACAACAAAAAAAAAAACAAGCTGATTACAACATGGGCAGAGGACTTAAATAGATACTTCTTCAAAAATAATATACAAATAACCAATAAATACATGAAAAGATGTTCAACATCAGCAATCATTAGGGAAATGCAAACCAAAGCCACAATGAGATACCACTTTGCACCCATTAGGACAGCTGTCCTTAAAAAATTAGAAAATAACAAGTGTTGGCAAGGGTGTGGAGGAATTGGAACCCTTGTGTGTTGCTGGTGGGAATGCTGCAGCTGCTACAGAAAATAGTCCGGAGGTTCCTCAAAACATTAAAAATAGAATCACCATATGATCCAGCAATTCCACGGCTGGATATATATCCAAAAGAATTGAAAGCAGGGATTTAAAGAGATATTTGAACACTCATGTTCACAGCAGCATTTTTCACAACAGGCAAGAGGAAGAAGTAATTTAAGTGTCCATTGAGAGAGAAATAAACAAAATGTATTCTATCCATACAATGATTATTTTTCAGCCTTAAAAGGAAGGCAATTCTGACACATGCTAAACACGGATGCGCCTTGAAGACATTATTTTAAGGTAAATAAGCCAGCCACAAAAGGACAAATACTGTATGATTTCACTTACATGGGATACCCAGAGTAGTCAAATTCATAGAGACGGAAAGTAGACTGCAGTTGCTAGGGGCTGGGGAGGGGGATTAGGGAGTTGGTGTTTAATGGGGACAGAGTTCCAGTTTGGGGAGATAGGAAAGTTCTGGAAATGGATGCTAGTGATGGCTGTAGAACAATGTGAATATACTTAATTGTATGTTTTGAAATGGTTTAAAGGATAAATTTTATGTCATGTGTACTTTAACCGCAGTAAAAAGAAAAAAACAAACTGAAAAAAAGAAGAGAATATAAACAAACTAAATGTGATCAAAAGAATCAGACAAAAGTGGGCATTATAGGAACTAGGGCATAAACTGAGAATAAAATAACATTAAGATCTAATAAATAAATATGAAATAGGAAAAACAGGACAGAGATGAAAATCTAATTTGTGGCCTAGAAAAAATGCATCTAGCAATCCCAGTGAAGGCAGAGGAAAGAAATAATTATTAAAGTTGGGAGACATCAGTAGACAGGAAGGAGGTCACCAATGAGCCAACATTAGGATAAATGCTGGAGCTAAACAAATGTAATGGAGGAAAATGTCCCTGCATTAGGAATCTATGTACAAGCAGACCAGAAAAAACAATGCGGGATACTAAGGATAAGGAAGTGGCTTCGGGCACCCAGGCAGGAAAACGTACATCAAAAAAACAAGACAAACATCAACAGGGAAAGAATGAGGCCCGGCACTCACTGGAGCAGCCAGCAGTGTCAGGAGAGAACAGGGCACGGGCAACAAAGTTTAGAGGAAAACACTGTGACCCTTGTGAGATACTAAACGTTTTTCCCAATCTTCTATCCAGTCTGCCTGGAAGCCCAGAGACACCTGAGGTGCTCAGCTAACATTCACACCGGTCTTTTCTAGCTGACTGGTTTTGCTCTCATGTGTTACTTTCTTCTCTGTATTTTTTCTGTATTACTTGAGTGTTTTTTTAAAATTAATACCCATCTATTTTTTATTAAAATGATAAAGCTATAAAAATTAACAGAAAAAAAAAAGAGAGCAGCAGATCAGAGGGTCAGAGATAACACAGGTGAGGTCTGAGGAGCCAGCCCCAAGGGCGGAACACAGCAGACGGGGGTGGGACCCAAGGTACCTTTTAAGCGAGCAAGTTTCTGGAAGTGTGGGGGAGATGCTAGAAGGAAGAAGTGGGGCGAAATCTGAAACAGTCCAGTCTTATTGTGAAAGGAGAAAGGGTCCCTCCAAGGATCAATATTCCGAACTCTTTATAATATTAATGACTTTAAAATACTCAACCTACTAATAAAAAGCTTTTGGAGAACAGGGATCCCTTCTGACAAGATTCTTTAATTCTATTTGTTAAAATGTGGGTTTTAAGGATTTCAGGGAAAGAACAAAACCCCAAATGCACGTCAGTCAGAAGGTCCCAACACGTTTGCTCTCAGCTGCCAACAGCAGCAATGAGGGAGGGAGGGAGGGACTGGCTGCCAGCAATCAGGGACCGGGGTGGAACCGAAGTTAGTTCTTGATTTATAATACAGTAGCAGGGCTGCTGACGCCTGAGCATTTTACAGCAAAGGTCAGCAAACCTCGTCTGCAAAGGGCCAGAGAGTAAATATTTAGGCTTTGCAGTTTCTGTCACAACCACTCAATGCCGCCCTTATAGCGCTAAAGCGGCCAAAGGCGACAGATGAACAAACGGACACGGCTGTGCCCAGTAAAACTCACTGATACACAGGCAGCATGCTGCCTGCGGCCGTGGGCCACTGCTTGCTGAGTCCTGCTTCAGATGATCCCACACAACTGCGATGACAGCAGAGGCAGAATTCACAGATCAGGCACCTCAACCTCGGGGCCTAGGAACGTGATCTGGCTTTCAAAGGGCTACAGACAGGGCACCCAAAAGTGTGCTGATGGTCACCAGCCTCAACATCTTAGCTAAGATTTCAACAGCTTCTGCATCTGCACTGGGCAGACTTTGTAAGTCCCTTGTGAACAGAAGACTTGCCCGCCTAAGAGTATGCTACTCAACATAGTCAGTATCAGAAAACTCACATTTAAAACTTTCATCAAATGGAATAACTTTATTTTTATTGGTGGTTTTAAGGACATTTTCCACACAGACAACATCTGTCTTTTCATTCTCCTGCCTTCCTTTCTGAGTCCTTCCTCCTGCTATCTATTCTGTACATGGTAATATTTTACAAGTTACACTTCTCAATGAATTAGGGATTTCAATGCTTTTGCCAATAAATTTTCTACTTAACTAAAATAAAGTGAAAACATGTACTTTTATATTAACGAAAGTGTCTTTATTTTGCCTGATTCTGATGACTGACAGATATGACAGATTAACATGGTTTGAGTTTTAAAAGTTGCACTATCACTAAACGTACAGAAAGATTAGAAAGCTTCTACTCAGTTTCATAGCTAGGGGAAAACTAGTGAGAATTCTAAAATATTTTTGCAAGAAATCTGCAAAATACATGGATTACAGACATAATGTACTGCAATTATACTAACAGAAAAATAAAGAACTCTCATTCAAGCAGTTTGGTTCAACCTCAGTCTATCCTAGGATATGATGTTTCCAGGACTTGTCTGCAGGGATAACATTTACTCAGTTTCTTGGGCTTCCAAAGAGAGAGGAAGGCATCAGATGAAGCTACTCCATGAATTAGAAAGACGTTACCTGAATCCACGCCTGCTGTTTAATATCGCCTTTGTGGGTTTTACCTTCGTAGCCTTTGCCGCCATACTTCTGATCTTCACTTATGCATTTCACATGGTTTTTATAGTCATCGCCCCTTTAAAGTGACCAAAAATTCCACCATTAGACTGACACCCAGGCCGGAGGCCCTGACTAGTGCCAGCATGCTGCTCCTACCTCCTGTGGTCCACACTGGATTTTTCTCACATCTGTCCAGTGCACAAGCACCCCATCTACTTCACTCACCATGTTTATGACCTCCTGGTCATAACCACACCTCTCTACCTCCAAACTCTTCAGTGTAAGACTCACTACACTTTTTCACCCATTTTTATATACAAACATCTTAGACCAAACTGATAGGCAATATTTCTTTTTTTTTTAGTCACAAGTATATATAAACTAAATAAAAAAGAAAATAAAATTCTCTGCAATAGGGTAGTTTTATCTTAAATTACAAAAAAAATCTGACTTCCTGGAAATATAGTAGGCCATCAATAATCAGTTCTAGGCTGGGCAAAGTGGCTCACGCCTATAATCCTTGCACTTTGGGAGGCCAAGGCAGGAGGAATGCTTGAGGCCAGGAGTTCCAGATCAGCCTGAGCAAGAGTGAGACCCCATATTTACAAATAGAAAAACTAGCCAGGAGTCACCTGTAGTCCCAGCTAATCAGGAGGCAGGGGCAGGAGGCTTGCTTGAGCCTAGGAGTTTGAGGTTGCAGTGAGCTATGATGCCACTATACTCTAGCCCAGGTGACAGAGTTAGACCCTGTCTCAAAAAAATCAGTTGTTATAAATTACAAGCTGGTACAAAATGGCAGTATCAGGTCACTAAAAGTTCTGAGTCTCAGAATCCTGCAAAAAAATAAAACTCAATTCTCTCTTAAGAGATCTTTTTAAAGCTCTGTGGGGTTCCTCAGGGAAATGTTGGCGACAAAGTCGGGGGCAAGTCTCCTAATCAAAACAACCCAAGGCCGAGGCGGGTGGATCGTCCTGAGCTCAGGAGTTCAAGACCAGCCTGAGGAAGAGCGAGACCCCGTCTCTACCAAAAAAATAGAAAGAAATTAATTGGACAGCTAAAAATATATATAGAAAAAATTAGCCGGGCATGGTGGCACATGCCTGTAGTCCCAGCTACTCGGGAGGCTGAGACAGTAGGATTGCTCGAGCCCGGGAGGTTGAGGTTGCTGTGAGCTAGG